>PVKV010017881.1:0-21657 GCA_004027835.1 Alouatta palliata
TTGCAATTCTCATCTCTGATAAAATAGACTTTAAAGTAATAGAAACCAAAAGAGATAAGCAGGACATTGTATAATGGTAGAGGGATCAATGTAATGGGAAGAGCTAATGATCCTGAGTCTATGCGCACCCAACATAGGAGCACCCAGATACATAGGGCAACTTCTTGGTGACTTATAAAGACACTTGGACTCCCACACAATAATAGTGGGAGACTTTAACACTACATTGTCAATATTGGACAAATCAATGAGACGGAAGCTTAACAAGGATACCCAGGACTTGAACTTAGACCTCGAACAAGTAAACTTAATAAACATTTACAGAACTCTCTACTCCAAATCCACAAAACATACATTTTTTTTCAGTAGCACATCACATTTATTCTAAAAGTGACCACATGGTTGGGAGTAAATCACTCCCCAGCAATTACATAGCATTTCATAGGTTTAAATGAAATATTGGTTGGCTGTTTGTTTGTTATTTTCCTCCCTTATTCCTTCCTGTCTCCATTGTGTATAACACAATTATTAGTATAAAAGAGCTTTTTAATATCCATTTCTAGACTGCATTCTAGCCTGGGCAATAGAGCAAGATTCCCGTTCTCTCTCCCTCTTTTTCTTCTTCTCTTTCTCTTTCTTTCATTCTCTTTTTCTTCCTTCTTTCTCTCTTTCTCCCTTTTTTCTTTTCTTTCTTAAGAAAAAAAAAAACCCTAAGTTACAACATATTCCCTTCCTTCCTTCCTATCTTCCTTCCTTCCTTCTTTCCTTCCTTCTTTCTTTTCTTTTTCTTTTTTCCTCTCCCTTTCCTCCCCGCACCTTACTCCCTCCTTTCTTTCCTCCCTCTCTCTCTCTGTCTTTCCTTCTTTCTTTCAACGAGACCTTGTTCTGTCATCCAGACCGGAGTGCAGAGGCATGATCATAGCTCAGTGCAAACTCCAACACCTGGGCCCCAGTGATCTCCTGCCTCAGCCTCGCCAGTAGCTAGGACTACAGGAGCACATCACCACACCCAGCTAATTTTATTTAGTTTTATTTTCATAGAGACAGGGTCTCACTGTTACCCAGGCTGCTTTCGAACTTCTGGGCTCAAGGGATCCTCCCGCCTCTGTCTTCCAAAGCACTGGGATTACAGGCGTCAGCCACCATGCTTGGTCTAAAACAGACTTTTCAACACAAGCACACCTACTAACTTACTGATCACTGATGGACAGTTACCACAAAGCTATAAAATTTAACATCTTGAGCTGGATTCAGTTTTTATAGTTCTGGCTAAATTCTGTTCACCAATTAGCACATATTCCTGGAGTATGCTCTCTCTGTAGAGAGTTAAAAATCAGATAGCCTTTCTAACTATCTACACATTTGTATACACACTGTGGACATACATACATACACATACAAAGTGTGCCATCTTAAAAAAAAGTCTAAAGATTTTTCTAGAAAAATCTGTTCCTGAGTTTTTAGGAAATGCTCATTGGCTTAAGTGAAATGTCATCTATTATTTTAAGATGCTCCTGGAATAAATAGATATTCAGGTGATTAGAAGGTAGGCAAAAATGGAGGAGGAGGGCATTTAAGTTATAATTAGAGAAGATGCTGAGTAGCCCTCTTCCCTGACTCTTGGGCACTGATGATCACTAACATTTTTAATTAATCACAAATCCCTATGGATGCTAATGAGGCACTGCCAAAATGGTCTTTTCCCTCACACAGCGTGCTGGAGGAGCCACACACCCAATGCTGTATTCCCGTATCTCATTAGGTAATCTATACCTGGGCACCCAGGCACCACATTATCAGAGTGTTCTTCTAAAACTGAATATGTGTACGCGGAAAATCTGTCTATTAAAATGCACTTAATGAACACCTGCTCACCTCAGAGTCCTGAGCAAGGAACTATTCCAGAATATTAAAGAAAGAAAGTCGTTCTCTCTGTCTTCAAGGAGTTTAAATCCCGTTGGAGAAACAAAATATACTGGCATGTTATACAAATAAAAGCAATAACCTAAGAACCTATAAATACATGCAAAATAATACAATACATAATCAATGATACTAAACAGTACATGGATACCAAGGCAATAGGTAAGGGAAATGACTGCTGATAAAATGGTGAAGAAAGTGGTGACCTCTGCCCCCATCAGCTGATACAAAAGTAATGTGAAATGGCACCCACATGCAGAGAGCAATGTTAGGTGGAATAATAGCCACACTATATGTGATGGCCCAGGGCTGGGCGCAGGTGAGCCAAATTAGACAACATACAGGGGAATTCCATGCCTGAAAATATGGATTGTCGTGTTTGAGATCAGTGGTTCATAAATGTTTTTGTTTATTTTGTTGTTGTCATTGTTAGGTTATTTGGGATGACGGGGGAAGGTCTTGCTTTGTCATCCAGGCTGGAGTGTGATGGTGTGAACAGATCTCACTGCAGTCTCAACCTCCTGAGCTCAAGCAATCCTCCTACCTCAGCCTCCTGAGTAGCTGGGACGACAGGTGTGCACCACCATGCTTGCTAATTTTTTAATTTTTTGTAGACACAGCATTTTGCCAGTTGCTTAGGCTGTCTTGAACTTCTTGGCTCAAGTGATCCACCCACCTCAGCCTCCCAAAGTGCTGAGATTACAGGTGTGAGCCACCACACCTGGCTACCTCATAAATGTTAGTGAGCTCTTACTTCACTTAGAGTACTTGAAAAACATGCTGACTGGGGGATTGCTCATAGTTTATTTCTGTGGATAGCAGGTAGAGCTTCAGAAACTACATTTTCACAGTTCTCCAAGGATAGAGTTAGTCTAAGGACCCCAACATGAGGCCCACTACCTTGGGCACTAACCCAAGACCCACCCAATTGAGACATGAAGGAAAAGCC
The DNA here is from genome assembly GCA_004027835.1 of Alouatta palliata. Classification (NCBI taxonomy): domain Eukaryota; kingdom Metazoa; phylum Chordata; class Mammalia; order Primates; family Atelidae; genus Alouatta; species Alouatta palliata. The sequence goes on from PVKV010017881.1 coordinate 2,873, forward strand.
AATATCAGAGTTCACAGGGCTCTCGACTACAATTACGAAACAGTACCTGGGAAGGAATAGGAATTCTAGAATGATCCCCCCAAAGATCGAAATGCCACTCAGGAAAAAAACGGATATGGTTTTAATTGGTGAAATTGCATGTTAGAAATTATAAACACATGTACAAACTTGCATATAAAAGTATTATCCTATAATTCATTTACTACCCGGTAGATTTTACTGGATGATTATATGTTGGATTTTGTAAAAAATAATTGAACTAAACTCTTTGAACTTAGAAAGGAGTACAATATGTACTCAAAGGGTTATAATAAAGTGAAATTGTTTGCATGAAATTTACTACCTGATAATTTTCACTGAATGTATTTTGGATTTCCAAAAAACCCAATTTTTATTTTTCATTATTCAGCAGGCCTCAATTAGATGTATTTGTTCTCTTAGATTAAAGACTATAATAATATTCTGAGAAACCTTATGCCATGCTATTATCAATTACATTTTAAAAAGCTTTTCAGATGTGAGATCTTCTTACCCCTGGCATTTTGCAAATGAATCATTATTAGCCCTGTTCATAATAAACTGAGGAAACATGAGAAAAATACTCAAATTCTCAGAACAAATGAATATGAGTGAAAATTGACTCTAGACTCACTCATTCAGGTGGAGGTAGACATTCTTTCTACATTCTCAGGGCTTAATACTCTGTATTGTTTGGGCAAAATTTGGGTGTATAGTTAGGAACCCAGACTCTGAACACTAATCTGATCACTTTTTTCAGACCACATCTTTCACCTAGCATCATGACTCCTCATTATATTTCTATAATTTCAACTACAAACTTATTCTAAACTAAGAAATTTTAATATGAGCTTCCTTATAGTATAGACTTAAGGTAGCTTAGCAACTGTTATTTAGGAAATGAAAAGAAAATTTGGTCCTCAAAGAATGTTAAAAATAAGCAAAACTGCAAAGCCAAAGAAGTCACAACATAGTATTAAGAGAGTGGTATGAAACATTAAATTTGGCTAGAAATAGGGTTTCTGCTGCAAATAGCAATGGGAAGTGGGGCTGGAAAATCAAATTGAGCCAAATTATAAAGGACTTAACAGCCAATCTGATTCCCTCACTCGTGGGTGATCATGGATGCCAGCTGGAAACACTTGAAAACTAAACAGCATACTTCAAAATAATACATAGGTAAAAAATGAAGTCTCAAGGGAAACTTTTTAAATACACTATACTGAATAAAAATGAAAATACAACATATAAAAATGTATGAGACACCACTATAGCAGTGCTGACAGGAAAGTACTAAATGCATCCAGTAGAAAAGTGAAAAAGCCTCTCCCTTTAAAAAAAAAAAAAAGTAGAAAAGAAGAGCAAAATAATGCAAAACAGGAGGGAGGAAAATAATAAAAGTAAGAGAAGACAGTAATATAAGTGAAAACAGAAAAACAATAGAGAAAATCAATGAAATGAAAAGTTGGTCCTTTGAAAAGATCAATAAAATTGACAAATCTCTCACAAGACTGACAAAAAAAAGGAGAGAAGACAAAATATGCATATCAGAAATGAAACAAAAACATCACTACAGACCACACAATATCCAGAAAATACCAGGAATAACACTACTCTCATAAAACAGGTGAAATGAACCAATTCCTTAAAACACATAAGCTACCCCAACTCACCCAATATGAAACAGATGATTTGAATAGCCCCATATCTATTAAGATATTGAATTAATAATTTTTAAACTCCCTAAAAGAACTCTCCAGTCCCAGAAAGCTTCACTTGAAAATTCTACCAAATGTTTAAAGAATTAATAGTAATCTATACAATCATTCAAAGAATAAAAAAGGAAAAACGTTTTCCAATTATTTTTATGAACCTAATATTACCTTGACTCTATATGTAAAACAATGCAAAAAGAAATGATTAATATCTCTCATGAACATAGTTGCAAAAACCATTGACAAAATATTTGCAAACTAGAATTCCACTACACTTAGAAGAGAATTATACACCATAACCAAGCATGGTTTGTACTAGGGAGACAGTCTGATTCAATATTTGAAAATCAATCAATGTAATCCACCTGATTAACATTCTAAAGAAGAAAAATCACATGATGTGATGTTTAATTTTGTGCGTCAGCTTGACTGGACCACAGGGTGCCCAGGTATTTGGTTAAATACTGTTTTGGGTGTGTCTGTGAGGGTGTTTCTGGATGAGATTGACATTTGAATCATTAGATTGAGTAAAGCAGGCTGTCCTTCCCAGTGTGGGTAGACCTCCTTCAACCCATTGAAGACCTGAATAGAAAAAAGATGTTAAGTAAGAAAGAATTCTTTCTCTTTGCCTGTCTTTGATCTTCCTCTGCCTTCAGACTTGGACTGGAACTTGCATCACTGGCACTTCTATTTCTCAGGCTTTCAGTCCCAGACTGGAAATATACCATCAACTCTCCTGGATCTGACTTCTCAGCCTCTACGAATGTATGAGCTGATTCCTTATCATTTCTGTTTCTCTGGAGAATCTTCTCTAATACATACGATCATATCAACTGAGGCAGAAAAAGCATTTGACAAAATTCAACATCCATTTATGATAAAAATTCTCAGAAACCTAGGAAGACAGGAGAACATCCTCAACTTGATAAATCTACAAAAACCTACAGTTAACAATATACTTAATGATGAAAGACTACATGCTTTTTCCCTAAGGTCAGAAGCAAAGCAAGATGTCCTCTGTAGTCACTGTTATTTGACATACTACTGGAAGTTCTAGACAGCGCAATAAGGCAAGAAAAAGAAATAAAAATCATTACTTTGAAACGGAGGGGATAAAACTATCCCTGTTTGCAGATGGCAGGCTTATCTGTATAGACAATCCCAAGGAATCTATAAAAGCAAGCACAAAACTAGAAGTAATAAGTTCAGCGAGGTCACAGAATATAAGTAACATAGAAAACTGAATTATATTTCTAGGTATTAGCAATAAACATATGGACTCTGAAATTTAAAATATAATACTGTTTACAATCAGAAACAAAGGAAATGCTTAGGTGTAAGTCTAATAAAACATGTATAGGACTTGTATGATGAAAACTATGAATGCTGATAAAAGAAATCAAAAGCTTAAATACTTGGAGAAACACTATGTTCACGAATTGGAAGCCTTAACATAGTAAAGATGCCAATTCTCCTGGGGTACCATGATTCTTATCAAAATCCCAGTAAGACTTTTACAAATATAGACAAAATTATTCTGAAATTTATATTGAAATTCAAAGGAAATGGAATCGTTAAAACAATTTTGGAAAAGAAAAATAAAGCGAGAGAAATCAATCTCCTTAATTTCAAGACTTAACTATATAGCTACTGTAATCAAGACTGCGTAGTATTGGAGAAGAGACAGATACACAGTTCAATGGGATGGAATAAAGAACCCAAAAATACACCATACAAATATGCCCAACTGATTTTGGCAAAGGTGCAAAAGTAATTCCATGGAAAAAAGAGAACTTTTTCAACAAATAGTACAAGAGTCATTGGCGCTATTTAGAGCAATAGGCACTACAATCCATAGGCAAAAATTTGTCTGAAACCTTTTACAAAACTTTACTCAAAAATGGATCATAGATTTAAATGTATAACATAATTTTTTAAAACTTCTAAAAAAAACTAAGAGAAAATCTTTGGTATCCAGGGCTATACAAAGATTCTTAGACTTGACACTAAAAGCATAATCCATAAAGGAAAACTGATAAATGTTCCATCAAAATATGATACGTTACTCTGTGAAAGACCCTGTTAAGAGCGCAAAAGGGCAAACTATGCACTGGATGGGAGAATGAATAAAGACGTTACCGTAGTGATTCAGAATAAGGAGCAAGCTTATTGGCAGTAGTGCTAGAAAGGAGACATTTTGAGGAAAGAATTGCAAGCTTCCTTTCTTCTGCCTGAAATTACCACAGCTGGGCAGGAGGGGAGTGCCGGCTCCTCTATCAAACGGGCAGCAACCATGTCATGATTAAATTTAGGTTTCCCTGCTTACTTGCTTTCTGATAACAGGAAGAGGCCACTGAGAAAAATTTTAAAAGATCCACATTCATAGACAAAGCCTGGGTTGAAATAGACAACTCTTGAATCAAGGGCAGACCTTCAGAGCAAGTTGGAAACCCCCTAGCCAGAGGTCAGAGGAGCGCTCCAAGCAGGGGTTGGATAAGCCTCTGGCAAGAGAGACCACACCACCTGGGGAGACAGGAAAGTGAGACAGGCTAATTGGCATCAGAGAAGTGGAAAATGTAGAGCATGTAAATTAATGTGTTTAGGGGAGTGGAGAACAGTGGAAAAATGCTTCAGGAAGGAGGCAAGTGCTGATCACTGTGGAGGAGGGGAAATGGGAGATAAAATATTGAGAGACATTAGACATACTGGAGTCGAGTACACAGTTCTAGAAATGTAGCTGCAGAGGGAATGGAGATTATACATAGAGAGAGAAAAAAGGCAACAAGATCAAGTAAAGAATTTTTTAAAATTAGAAATGTTTAAAGAACACACTATCAGGAAAGACATAACGTGGCAAGCTTATCAGCAGATGGAAAAGCATGAAAGAAAAATGTAAAAGATGGCGGGGGAGAGAGCAGGCGATTTGAAACATGAAATAACATCATGGGGAGAAGGAATAAGTTAACCTTAAAAGCAAGGATACATGCTGCAAAAAAGGGGAGGGGCCAGGAGTGAGGTTTGATCTTTGGCAGGAGCCAGGCTGGAAAATAAAGATCTCCCTTGACTACTTTCCACATGGCCTTGAAACTGGGGCTTGAGAGGAGAGAGTTTAGGACACTGCTCTTCAAAGTGGGATTCGAGGAACCCTGGGAGCACAGGGCATGGAGAGTTTGAAGGAAACGGATTTCTGGATTCTCTACTTCCTGTGTACTCCTATTGAAGTGAGATTCACTCAAGAAAGCCCCTGAGTATGCTGTTCTTTACTCACCCCCCTTCCTACTCATTTCTTCAAAGGAAGGCAAATCTCTCCACCCCCTGTACACCGCCCAGGTGTAGAAATTCCAGGTGCACAGGACAAAGAAAAACATTCAACAGTTCTTTTCATGAAGTAACCAGAGGTGCTTTCCCATCTACCTAAATAATAGATGCTTTTCTAATAAAATATTTCTTAAATAAATATTTCTCAAACTCTGTGGTATAGTAAGGATGTTTTGAACAACTTTATACTTATAATTATGTTCATGATAATACAATCTAGAAAAATGTCTTAACACATAGAGCCTTATAGTCACAGTAAATAAAAATGAATGAATAAATAAAATCGTATGTATAGAAGTCCAGTAGAGGGATGAATAAATGACATTAAGTATATAAATGCTTTAGGATCAAATTTGGGGGAACCATAATGAAATATAACATTAAGAAGTAAAAGGAATAATGTAAACTCTCTGCCTATTTAAAAAACAAAACCAAACCCCTGTGTAGTTTGTTTTAAATGGATAATGCCAGGTGTCAGATTATCATGGTATTTCTATCACATTGGGTTTATTTAAAGGAGCAATGCAACATTTTCATTTTAAAATGTCAATATTGCAATATGCCAGAAAGTAAATATTTTTTAACTATTTAAACCTCTGCTGAAATTTTTATATGTAATTTTTAAATGTACAAGGGTATACATCGATTTTCAAAATCATTTTAGGGTAGATATCGGTTTAGATTATTGTGGTCTTCTAAGGAAACAAGAAGGCATAAATAATAGGATGGAGAAGCAGAAATATGTATCCCGTTAAAGGTAACAGGAATGTGGAATAGGTCAGCATTTTCTCTGGCAATCATCTGTGGCCTAGAAGCAGAAGAGAACAACGAATATAGCAAGAATACATGCATGGGCATGTCAGGGTGTTAAGGAGGCCTTGAGTATTGATGGAGACAAGTTAAAATCATGGTATCTGAATTAGACAGGGAAGTAAGTGAGACCAGAATCAGATTCCTGAAAAGTGTGAGTTGGTAAATCCTAGCAGTTAAAGGCTGAATCAGGGTTGTAGAAAGGGAAGAAGAATGAGAGGACGTGCCAATGTAAAGCTTTTGAAGGGAAGGCAGTATAATGTAACAATAAGGTTACTGTTCTGTGGCTGCTACAGATAGGAGGAGATTTTCACAACAAAAGGAAGTCAAGGAAGCAGGGGGATAAGGGCAATCATAAACGGCCACCATGGATACTGAAACATGTTGAAATTGCTAGAATGCTGTCAGGGAGTGAGGTGAGCAGAAAAAACGTACACAGATAGCTGCTCAGCACTTTGGGCCTGGTATTAGACAGGAAGTCATGGAAAGCATGCTACATTTGAACTGTACAGACTTGAAGAACCAAAGAGTTTCATGTTCCGGAAGTGACTCAGAGACTTTATTTTTCAGCATCTTCACTTGCTCAAGAGCAATCATTTACATGGAGGGCAAGGGAAAGGAAATTTTAAAAATCTCAACCTCACTCCTTTATTCCAACTTAGCTGCAAAACAACTTGTCTTACAACTTGGTCCATTTGGGACAAATATCATGTCAAATTTGGAATCCTCCCAAGAGGTGATCTAAATTTCTAAGATGAATATTTAGTATTGTCCAGGTATTAGGGAAGACAGTCAATGACTGTCTCTTCCCATGTCCTCTAAGCATTTGCTACCAATTGATCCAAGCCAGGAACCCAACTAGCTTCCCCTACTGACGGCTTCTGAGACTAAGGCCAGCCCCATGCACAGGCTGAAGAACTGACAGCAAGCACTGGAGTCTAGCCACCACGTGGCCATGCCTACTTCCCTGCGGCTGGCCTGGCAGGCACTCTCTTCCCCTAGAATCGGGCAACAAAGCATTCAGCCCTTTGGGACTTCTTGGATCTTTCCTCCTAGCTGCTGCAACTTTCCTCTTTGTAGTTTAAACTGTATAGTTCATCCTACAGGCTTTGGCAAAAGATCATCTGAGCCAAAGCCTCTCTAGAATCCAAATTAAACCCTGTATCTCTCATGTGCCAAGATCTTAACAAATAAAAATCAGATATTCCAGACCCTATTTGGGAATCCAAAGCCAAGAATTGAATCGTTGAGTGTAAAACCAAGCCCCTCCCCTAGGAACAGGGCACAGCGAAAGCTATTGCTTCCTGACTGGCGGAGACAGGAGATCAGTCCTGGAATGTCAAGGAAGCAACAGCTGTTTCCTGCTTCTGAATGCTGTCTTGCTTCTTTTGAAGAGGAGGTGTCCAAGAGAGATGGCACCGTGGATGGCAGTGCCTTCAGGGGGAATGAAGCTTCCATTCAGACACAGCAGTTCTTGGGGAAAGGCAGAAAAGAGATGGGAGACACTGATGACTCAGCCAAAACCCTCATTCTGAGCTCAGTGTAATATAACTGGCAGGACTTCCACAGGAGGCCTCTCCTCATGGGCACCCAATGGGAACTGAAATCCAAACAGCTCAGAGCTGAACTCAGCTTCTCTCAAAACTGTGTCTCTACACCAGTGGTATAAGCCATGAAAGAAAGAATTGAAAAGCTGGTCTTCATTAAAATTAAAAACCTTGCTCTTTAAAAGACAATGTCAAGAGAATGAAAAACAAGCTACAGAGTAGGAGAAAATATTTGCAAAAGACAGATACGATAATTATCTATTATCCAAAATATACAAAGAACTCTTAAAACTCAAAAATAAAGAGAAGATTTCTAATGTTCCCAGTACAAAGAAATGATAAATGGTTGAGTGATGGATATCCCAGTTACACAGATTTGATCATTACAGATCATTTGCTTCTATCAAAGTATTACATGTACCCCATAAATATATACAACTGTTACATATCAATAAAAAAATTTAAATGTGGATACTAAAAAAATCTCAACCATAGGAAAACAAACAACATAATTCAAAAATGGGTCAAAGACTGTAACAGTCACCTCACCAAAGCAGCTCTACAGATGGCAGGTAAGATCTAAAAGATGTTTAACATCATATGTTATTAGGGAAATGCAAATTCAAACAACAGTGAGACACCACTACACACCTATTAGAATGGCTGAAGTCCAAAACACTGGCAACAACGAATGTTGGTGAGGATTAAAGCAATAGGAACTCAGGAACTCTTATTCACTATGGTGGAATGCAAACTGATATAGACACTTTGGAAGACAGTTCGGTGGTTTCTTACAAAACTAAGCATACCCTTACCATATGATCCAGCAATCACACTCCCTGATATTTACCAAGTGAACGGAAAACATGTATCCACACAGAAAACATGCAGGAATGTTTATAGCAGCTTTACTAATAGTTTCCAAGACTTGAAAGCAACCAAGATATCCTTCAGTAGGAAAACAGATAAGTATACTGTGGTATGTCCAAACAATAGAATATTATTCAGTGTTAAACAGAAATCATCTATCCAAAAAAAAGAGAGAAATGAAATGAGCTACCTAGTTATGAAAAGACATGGAGGAACCTTAAATACATATCACTGCGTGAAAGAAGCCAGTCTGAAAAGACTTCACGCCATATGATTCCAACTATATGACATTCTGGAAAAGGCAAAATATGGAGACAGTAAAAAGTTCAGTGGTTGTCAGTGGTTGGAAGAGGGAGGAATAAATATGAAAAGAGCACCTAGCATTTTTAGGGCAGTGAAACTGCTCTGTATGGTATTATAATAGTGGGTACATGTCACTGTACATTTGTCAAAAGCTACTGAATGCACAACACCAAGAGTGAACTCTGATGTAAATATGGACTCTTGGTGATAATGAGGTGTGAATGTAGGCTCATCGGTTGTAACAAATGGACCACTCTGCTTCGGGGGATGTCGGTAGTGGGGGAGGCTGTGAGCGTGAGGGGAGCCAGGCAGTATATGGGCACTCTGTACATTCCACTGAATTTTGCTGTGAACCTAAAACTGCTCTAAAAATTAAAGATTATTAATTAAAAGCAAATCTGGCATCTTTCTCAATTATCACCTATCTAGGTGAATGCAGTGTCATCTGTTCACTTGCTTAAGCTACAAATACAGGCCATGTCCTTAGGTCCCCTCTTTTAATGGCAACCTAATCACCAAGGACACCAGTTCTTTCTCCAATATATCTGGATTCACTTTCCCTCCATATGGCTTTCACTCTGGTTTGCACTTCTCTTGCCAGGATTACTGAATCATATTCTTAAATATTCTTGTTTCCATTTAAACCCACTCTCCATAGTAGGTCTTTTCTTTAATATTTGTTTTTAAATTATACTTTAAGTTCTGGGGTACATGTGCAGAACGTGCAGGTTTGTTACACAGGTATACACCTGCCTTGGTGGTTCACCGCATCCATCCCCCCGTCATCTACATTAGGTATTTCTCCTAATGTTATCCCTCCCCAATCCCCCCACCCCCTACTATCCCTCCCCTATGCCCCCAGCCCCCGACAGGCCCCACTGTGTGATGTTCCCCTCCCTGTGTCCATGTGTTCTCATTGTTCAACACCCAATTATGAGTGAGAACATGCAGTGTTTGGTTTTCTGTTCTTGTGTCAATTTGCTGAGAACAGTGGTTTCCAGCTTCATCCATGTCCCTGCAAAGGATATGAACTCATCCTTTTTAATGGCTGCATAGTGTTCCATGGTGTATATATATGCCACATTTTTATTATCCGGTCTATCTTTGATGGGTATTTGGGTTGGTTCCAAGACTTTGCTATTGTAAACAGTGCCGCAATAAACATATGTGTGCATGCATCTTTATAAAAGAATGTTTTATAGTTCTTTGGGTATATATCCAATAAGGGGATTGCTGGGTCAAATGGTATTTCTATTTCTAGATCCTTGAGGAATCGCCTCACTGTCTTGCACAAAGGTTGAATTAATTTATACTCCCACAAACAGTGTAAAAGCGTTCCTATTTCTCCACATCCTCTCCATCATCTGTTGTCTCCAGATTTTTTAATGATTGCCATTCTGACTGGCGTGAGACGGTATCTCAGTGTGGTTTTGATTTGCATTTCTCTAATGACCAGTGATGATGAGCATTTTTTCATATGTTTGTTGGCTGCATAAATGTCTTCTTTTGAGAAGTGTCTGTTTATATCCTTCACCCACTTTTTGATGGTGTTGTTTGTTTTTTTCTTGTAAACTTGTTTAAGTTCTTTGTAGATTCTGGATATTAACCCTTTGTCAGATAGGTAGATTGCAAAAATGTTTGCCCATTCTGTTGATTGCCGGTTCACTCTAATGATTGTTTCTTTTGCTGTGCAGAAGCTCTTAAGTTTAATTAGGTCCTGTTTGTCTATTTTGGCTTTTGTTGCCATTGCTTTTAGTGTTTCAGTCATGAAGTCCTTGCCTATGCCTATGTCCTGAATGATATTGCCTAAGTTTTCTTTTAGGGTTTATATGGTGTTAGGTCTTATGTTTAAATCTTTAATCCATGTAGAGTTACTTTTTGTATAAGGTGTAAGGAAGGAGTCCAGTTTCAGCTTTCTGCTTATGGCTAGCCAGTTTTCCCAACACCATTTATTAAACAGGGAATCCTTTCCCCATTGCTTGTTTTTGTCAGGTTTGTTAAAGATTAGATGGTTGTAGATGTGTGACATTACTTCTGAGGCCTCTGTTCTGTTCCATTGGTCTATATCTCTGTTTTGGTACCAGTACCATGCTGTTTTGATTACTGTAGCCTTGTAGGCTTGTTTGAAGTCAGGTAGTGTGATGCCTCCAGCTTTTTTTGTTTGTGTGTTTGTTTTGCTTAGGATTGTCTTGGCTATATGGGCTCTCTTTTGGTTCCATATGAAGTTTAAGGTGTTTTTTTCCAATTCTGTGAAGAAAGTTAATGGCAGCTTGATGGGGATAGTGTTGAATCTATAAATTACTTTGGGCAGTATGGCCATTTTCACAATATTGATTCTTCCTAACAGTGAGCACGGAATGTTTTTCCATCTGTTTGTGTCCTCTCTTATTTCCTTGAGCAGTGGTTTGTAGTTCTCCTTAAAGAGGTCCTTCACATCCCTTGTGAGTTGTATGCCAAGGTATTTTATTCTCTTTGTAGCAATTGTGAATGGGAGTTCACTTATAATTTGGCTCTCTGTTTGTTATTGGTGCATAGTAAGTCTTTTCAAGCTGAAGCACGATAACGTCAGAGCCCTATTTAAAGCCCTTCACTGGCTCCCCATTACCCTCGAAGTAAAGGCCAAGCAGCAGTTTGCTATAGCTGATGACCTTGGTGCCATACTCCTCCAGCCTCAGGACATTTTTCTGCAACCCAGGGTGTGGCCACATTGAACCTCCGTTATATCCTTAAACACTCCTGTCCTCAGGCTTTCTCACAGCAATTCTCTTTTCCAGGTATGTTTTCCCAGGACCTTGCTTTTCTCCTGGCTATCCCTTTCCTCTTTGCGGTATCCGCTTAGTCAATTTTCTCTCCAGGAGACTTCCCTAGGTCATCCCTGTCTCCGCGGGAACTCCATACCATGCATCATCTCCATGACCTCAAGGCTCTACTTCAGTTCTCAGAAGCAACTAACACTTTGCATTGTCATAGTTCATTTGCCTCTTGGCCCTCCCCATTTGCTGGCAAGCCCTACGAGGGCAGGAATTGGCATCGGTCTTGTGTACTGTTGGCATGGAACACACTTCCTTGCATAGAGCAGTTCAATAAATACTTGTTAAATAAATGAGTGAGTGTACAATGCAGGGAAATGCTCAATGAAGATAATGAACAAGCAGACTCTCCCTGCCATGGTGGGTAGTTGGGGAGAGGTGAAGATAAGAAGGGATACAGAACTGGACAATCAGGAAATCACAAGTAGGTACAGAGAGGCAGGAATTTATACCCTGAATAAAGGGCACAAAGAGTCTGGCGACGGCTGCATGAAGTTAGAAATGGAGCAGGGATGCTGCAAGAGAGGAATATTTGTCTAGGTCATTAAACACAAATAATAATGCAGATGCAGGTATTAGCATATGCAAGCAAATGGTTACTTAAGGTTAAGAAAATGAAAGGATCGTCAGAGGAAGTGAAAAGGTGAATACCGAAAGTCTCTGGAGTCTTTTGAGCCAACAGGCAGCCCTAAGAAACCTCGGCAAGCTCTCCGCTCCATGCAGCACCGGATTATATCCTTCCAGGTGTGCAGGCACAGAGACGCTTACTAATCAACAAGACAAATCCATACAAAGCTGAGAAGCTTTAACAGAATAGCAGAATTAGAGTGTATCTGCACCTGTTCAACTTTCTACTGATGGATGATCAACTCTGTGGGATGACACAAGGGAGCCAAGTGTTTCTTTTTCTTTGTTTTCTCTTTCTTTTTTTTTTTTTTTTTTTTTTTTGAGACGCAGTCTCACTGTGTTCCGCAGGCTAAAGTGCAATAGAATGATCTTGGCTCACTGCAACCTCCGCCTCCTGGATTCAAATGATTCTCCTTCCTTAGCCTCCCAAGTAGCTGGGATTACAGGCACTCCCCCCCACCACGCCCAGCTGTTTTTTGTATTTTTAGTAGAGGTAGGGTTTCGGCATGTTGGCCAGGCTGGTCTCAAACTACTGACCTCCTGATCCACCCACCTCAGCCTCCTAAACTGCTGGGATTACAGGCATGAGCCACCACGCCCGGCCTGTGTTTCCTTTTCTATTGGTATAGAGCTGGCTGCTGTACTCTTTCTGGTTTCTCTCTGTTTGGGTGGTCGGTTGTCCACTGGGTCACAGGAAAGGGGCTGGCTTCTGTTGAGGGCCCCAGGAGCTAAGCACAGGATGTTCTGGGATGGGAAAAACCAGTGCTGATCATAATCCCAAAAGAAACATTTCTGAATGCCATAATGCCAAAGATATAATTCTGGAAAACATAAGTTTAATTTTTAAAAAATTTATTTACATTTTTAAAATTTATTTACATATTTTACATATGTAAAATATTTACATATTTACAATTTTAAAAATTGCATTTTTAAAATTTACAATTTATTTAAGGAACATAAAAACATGAAAGAATACTACTTCGTAGGCCACCTTATATAGTAAAATAGACACATATAAATAATCATATATAAATTTTTGCAAGTATAAACACTCAGGAATGCTAACGACAGTCACACAGGTATAAGAGCTATGAAAAGATAAACCATGCTTATAAAGTAATTCATCAAAAAGTGAATGGTGTAACTGCATATCACTGTGGTGTGTAATTGTGTGCACCCGGCTCTATAGCAAGAGTCATCTGAAATATTAATATGACAGACAACCTAAGTCTTTTGACCGGATCCATTAAAAACCTCAGTGAGTCACCACTGCATGTGCAGTCACCCAAAGAGCTGAGCTCTCAAGAAACGGTGTCTTCTACAGGCACAGACGCACAAAAAGAACATTTCTACATTTATTGTGGAAGTTTTAATATCCTTATATACAAAGTCAACAATTGTGATAATGCACTTTCCTGAAGTTAAATTTGTAAAAACTGCATGAAACGAATTAAAACTCTCTAAAAGTCTCTACACAATCTTTACCTCCAGTATTAGAAATAACACAAAGCTGATATACATGGCATAGCCAATTGGCACTATGTATGAAGGGGCAGAAGTCATACACAATTGAATAGTTTGGCAGGAGAGGTTTCTTGTATTTTTTTGCCTGTGTTTTCACTTCTTCTCTGATCTTTGAAACATTCACTGCACTTATGTTTGGATCGCGGTTGGGTTCTACAAATTTGTAGGTAGATGCTGCCCATTTGAAAGTCTGGTCATTGCTCAGCAATTAAGCAATTTTCTGCTTTCACAGCACCAATAACAATTCGCTTTCAAACTTTTATCCTTCACCATTAAGTAACTTCATGCACTTACCTTATCACAGTCTTTTTGTGAGGGAGCAATTTCACAGATCTTTTTTATTATGTTGTAAGGAATATGTAAGAAGGAATGAAATTCAGCTTCCCCAATGCCAAATCTGTATTAGTCAGGGTTCTCCAGAGAACCAGAACCAATAGAATACGTATATAGAGATAAGAGAGGGGATTTATTAGGGGAATTGGCTCACACAATTCTGGTGACTGAGAAGTCCCATGACAGGCTGTCTGCAAGCTGGAGCCTTGGGATGGCTGAATCCAACTCAAATGACCTCAGAACCAGGAAGGCCAACGATGTCACTCTCAGTCCAAGGCCAAAAGCCTCTGGACCTGGGGGACAGGTGGTGTAAATCTTAGAGTCTGAAGGCCAGTGAGCCTGGAGTTCTAATGTTTAAGACAGCAAAAGAAAAGTCTGTCCTAACTCTCAGAGAAAGTCCAGTTCACATTCTTTATTCGTTCTCTCTGATTCCCCAGTCAGTTGGATGGTGCCCATCAACATTCAGGGCAGATCTTTCCCCACATGGTCCACTCAGACTCACACACTAATCTCCTGTGGAAACACTCTCACAGACACACCCAAAATAATGCATTACTGGGTTTCCAGATTTTTTTTTTCTTTTTTTTTTTTGAGACAGAGTCTTACTCTGTTGGCCAGGCTTGAAGCATAGTGGCACAATCCTGGCTCACTGTAACCTCCACCTCCCGGGTTCAATCAATTCTCATGCCTTGGCCTCCAGAGCAGATGGGATTATAGGCATGCATCACCATGGCCAACTAACTTTTTTTGTATTTTTAGTAAAGATGGGGTTTCACCATGTTGGCCAAGCTGGTCTTGAACTCTTGGCCTCATGTGATCCATCCACATCGGCCTCCCAAAGTGCTGAGATTACAGGCATGAGCCACCATGCCCAACCTAGATATTCCTTAATCCAGTCAAACAGACACCTAAAATTAAGTTTACAAGTCTACCCATTGTCAACCTGGCACCCCTACACATCATCTTAAACCCTACTTCATTTCCAAATAAAGGCAATAACTGATGATAGTTCCATCTAACGTGATGTCACCGTCCCATGTACAACCAAAAAATGCACTAATCCCTTCCCCAGAATTCTGCTTTCAGGATTTCCAACTTGGGAATTTTAATCTGTCAGGATTGTAAGGTTTCGGGTGATACTGTGAGACTCCTTCCCACCTGTTAGAATGGCAAAAATCCAAAATACTGACACCACCAAATGCTGATGAGAGTGCACAGCAACAGGAACTCTCATATTCACTGCTGAGGGGGTCAAATGATGCAGCCACTTGGAAAAACTAAACATTCTCTTATCATGTGATCCAGGAATCACATTCCTAGATATTTACTCAAGTTAGTTAAAAATGAACACTCATGCAAAAATGTGCACACAAATGTTTACAGCAGCTTGATGCATAATGGCCAAAACTTGGAAGCAACTAGGATGTCCTTTGATAAACAGATAAACTGTGATACATCCAGACATTGGAATATTATTCTGCACTAAAAAGAAATGAGCTATCAAGCCACAGAAAGACTTGGAGGAATTTTAAACACATTGTATTAAGTGAAAGAAGCCAATCTGAAAGACTTAATATTGAGGAATTTCAACTATATGATATTCTGGAAAAGAATGGAGAGAATAAAAGGACCAATGGTTGCCAGAGGTTACGGGGCTGAGAGGGATGAATAGATGGGACACATAAGAGTCTCAGGGCAATGAAACTACTCTGTATAATACTACAATGGTGGATACATGTCATTATACATTTGTCCAAACCCATAGGATTGACAACACAAAGAGTAAACCCTAATGTAAACAATAGGCTTTTGTTAATAATAATGTATTCATATTGGCTCATCAGTGTACCCCATCGGTAACAATGCACCACACAATTAATGCAAGACATTAATAATAAGTGAAAATGGAGAGGAAGGCTATGGAAACTCCCTGTACTTTCCACCCAATTTTCTTATAAACCTAATACCACTCTAAAAAATAGTCTATTAAGCTTTTTAAGGTATAACTTAATAGTAACCATGTTATCCTCTCAAAAACTATTTGTCGATTTTGCCACAAAAGAGAATTTCAAGTATTTATCTGTGAAGAACAATAGTTACACAAAAGACTTGAAGATATTTTTGAAATTAAAAACCTATGGAGAGCTAAGTTTGGAAATAAAACTAGGACTTAAAAGATGAAATCCTGGCTCCTCATACAGTGTTACTTTAGATAAGTCAGTTAACCTCTTAGACCTCCGTCTAACACTTGTTATTTTTTAAAAAAAATAAAAGGATAATTACGATGCATCAAATATTTTATACTAGACCCATGCGTTTAATATATTTATTTTTAAGTATCTCGGTAAACTGAATGATTTGAACATTTTCAAATTCCACATAATTCCTAGATATATGTCACCCATGAATATAAACATATATTTTAAATTATATGAATTTGGTAAGTTGTTAACATAAAAATCAAGGCAAAATCAATTAAATATTAAATTGGTTACAATATGTGTTTTTTGTTTGTTTGTTTGTTTGTTTTTGAGGCAGAGTCTTGCTCTGTTGCCAGGCACCAGGCTGGAGTGCAGTGGTGTGATCTCTGCTCACTGCAACCTGCACTTCCCGGGTTCAAGCAATTCTCCTGCCTCAGCCTCCCGTGTAGCTGGGACCACAGGCGCACGCCATCAGGCCCAGCTAATTTTTTTTTGTATTTTTTAGTAGAGATGAGGTTTCACCATGGTCTCCATCTCTTGACCCAATATGTGTTTTTAATTTACCACCATCTATCTTCAAATCACTTTAGGCCACTAGACGTGTAACAGCTTTACAACAGTGTACTTCTACTTTCCTCCCCCAGCTTTTGTGCTATTGTCATCATACATTTACATGTGTTATAAACCCCGAAATACATTATCATTATTTTTACCTAAACAGCAATTGAAAAAATGGAGATTCATTTCATATTTACCAAACTTTTACCATTTCTGAGACTCTTCATTACTTTGCATACATCCAATTTTGCCTCTAATATCCTTTCCCTACAATCTAAACTTTCTGTAATATTTCTTATGAGGCCAGTTATAGTGCCAATCTACTGGTGACAAATTCTCTGAGCTTTTATTTGAATGGAATGCCTTCATTTTGCCTTCATTTTGGAAGGATAGTTTTTCTAGATAAAGAATTCTAGTTTGACAGGCGCTTTTCCCTCAGCATTTTAAACATGCTATTCTAATGCTATTTACAATAGCAAAGACATAAAATCAACCTAAGTGCCCATCAACCATGAACTGGTTAAAGAATATGTGGTACAATCCCAGCACTTTGGGAGGCCAAGGCGGGCGGATCACGAGGTCAAGAGATCGAGACCATCCTGGTCAACATTGTGAAACCCCGTCTCTACTAAAAATACAAAAAAAATTAGCTGGGCGTGGTGGCGCGTGCCTATAGTCCCAGCTACTTGGGAGGCTGAGGCAGGAGAATTGCTTGAACCCGGGCAGCGGAGGTTGCAGTGAGCCGAGGTTGCGCCACTGCACTTCAGCCTGGCGCCTGGTGACGGAGTGAGACTCTGTCTCAAAAAAAAAAAAAAAGAATATGTGGTACATGTACACATGGAATACTATGCAGCCATAAAAAAGAATACAGTGATGCTCTTTGCAGCAACATGGATGCAGCTGAAGGCCATTATCCTAAGTGAATTAACACAGGAATAGAAAACCAAATACCAAATGTTCTTACTTAAAAGTGGGAGTTAAACATTGTATACTCATGGACATAAAACTACTAGATGAAAGAGGGAAAGAAAAGGGCAAGGGTTGAAAAACTGCTCAGTACCTGGTGACACGGTCAATTGTACCCCAAAATTCAACATTGCATAATATGCCAAGGTAACAAACCTGCAGATATACCTTGTAAATCTAAAAGTTATAATTATTAAAACAAAAAACTTCATCTCTCACCCACCAAAAATATAAAATTAAAAATGCTGTTTCATTCTCTTCTGACTTGCACTGTTTATAATGTCAACAGTCATCTTTGTCCCTGTGTACATGACATGTTTTCTTTTTTTACTCTACTTTTAATTTTTCTTCTCTATCATATCTTTCTAGCAATTTAATCCAAAGTACTTTGGAGTATGTATTGTGTGTGTGTGTGTGTGTGTGTGGTGTGCACACACTTGTGGTTTGTCGTGGTTTGTTTCTTGTGATTTATTGAGAATCTTGGTTTATAGTTTCTTTGAATTTAGAAATGTTTCAGCCACTATTTCTTCCAATATGTTTATCCAACCCCTCTTTCTGGCATTCCAGTTACACAAGTGATAGACAGTTTGCCATTGTTTCATAGCTCACTGAGGCTCAGATGCGTTTTTCCAGACATTTTTCTTTCTGTGCTTCAGTCTAGATGGTGTCTATCACTATGTATTCAAGTTCACTGACTGTATCTTATGAGGTCTAATATTCTGTTCTTCCTATCCAGTATATTTTTTATTTCTGATATTAAATTTTTTACCTTTAAATTTTCATTTGAATCTCATACCTTTTCTTTCCTCATCATGTCCATGTTTTCTTCTGCATTTGTGAGCACATTTATAATAGCAATTTTTAAACTGACATCTGCTAATTCCATCATCTTTGCTATTTCGGCTTCTGTTTCTATTGGCTGATTTTTCTCCGGATTATTGGTCACATTTGCTGTAGCTTTACATTGTCAATGATTTTTGATTGGGTGTGCCCTATTTGGAATTTAAATTTTGTTGTCTTCTTTGAAATAATGTTGAATTTTGTCCTGGCAGGCAATTAATTTACTTGTGGATGAGCTTGATGTTTAGGGGGGCTTGTTTTTAAACACTGGTAGGGCACATCTGAAGTATCTTTTAATCTAAGGCTAGTTCAGCTCTACTTTTTAAGACATAGCCTTCTGGG
>PVKV010017881.1:21757-46469 GCA_004027835.1 Alouatta palliata
ACGGAGTTTCGCTCTTGTTACCCAGGCTGGAGTGCAATGGCGCGATCTCGGCTCACCGCAACCTCCGCCTCCTGGGTTCAAGCAATTCTCCTGCCTCAGCCTCCCGAGTAGCTGGGACTACAGGCACGTGCCACCATGCCCAGCTAATTTTTGTATTTTTAGTAGAGACGGGGTTTCACCATGTTGACCAGGATGGTCGTGATCTCTTGACCTCATGATCCACCCGCCTCAGCCTCCCAAAGTGCTGGGATTACAGGCGTGAGCCACCGCGCCTGGCCTCTGGGATCTTTTTTGAATGCTCCAGGTGTTCAATGGGCTCTTTGATGTCTTTGTGATTTTTGTTTGTTTTGTATTTATTTATTTATTGAGGGGTGGGGACAGAGTCTGGCTGTGTTGCCCTGGCTGATCTGAGACTCCTAGGCTCAAGTGATCCTCCCACCTCAGCCTCTTAAGTTGCTGGGATTACAGGCACACACCTCAGCCCAGCTTCTTTTGTTTTAGGTGGTCAACACATACAGTTTCACAGCCCTATGTAAGCTCTGGGAATTGTTCAGTTTACACCTCCCCAGGAGTCTATTTTTGCCTGGCTTGTGCATATGTGACATAGCATTCAGCAAAAAACTCAAAAGGATGCCTGCGCAGGTTTCCGGAACTTTTTCCCTGTAGCAGTCCCTGCTCTCCAGTATTCTTCCCCACAAAGTTCAGCAGCTTTCCTGAACACTGACATCTGTCTACTTTAGAGTAATGCTCTACCTGGATTCCCCTTCCCTGTGCCACAGTTCAGAAGTTGCCTCCAGGCAAAGAGCCAGGGCAATTGCTGGTGTCACCTAATTTATGTTCTTTCTGTTTAAGACACAGGTCTGCTCTGTTGCTCATATCTGAAATCGTTGTCTGTCATATTTTTCCAGTTGTCTAGTTGTTTATGGGAAGAAAGGAAATTCGGAACCAGATGTTAGTCCATCCTTTATATATTTAGTAGGAGTTTCAAGAATGTCTTTATAATAGGCCAGATTTTCTTAAAATTTACAAGTATATTAAACACTAAATACGTATGTTTCTTCTTAACCCCAAAATACTAATGCCATGATTTGATTTCTCTTAAGCATTGTTGTATTTAATTCTGAATTTTATAAGGATTCTCACCCTTAAGGAAAACAATCGCCATCCCCGTTAACTGAACCACAACATCGATTGTACTGACTGTGTTCTACACAGTCCTGAGGGGACTCACTGAGGATTGTTTGTGATTGTCATGTCAGTGATGCCATTGCTTAGAAGTGCCACTTGGCCCACATTCCTGAATTCAATGTAAACACATTACTTAATTCCTTAGTCTACTCACGGCGGTGTACAACTTCAACTCCAGTTGGTCATTTGATCAGATTCTTCATTTTTCTGGTTCCTAAGATGTAGACATGTCTTTCTTTATATCTTAAAAGACCTTTAAATTCTATGGAATTCTGCATTTTTTCAGTCCCAAGATTTACAGATGATGTTTTGCTATTCAGCTGCATTTTAGATCTCTCTCCTGGCATTATCAAACTTGCAGTCATAACATCTGAAGTCACTCTCTCAGCACCAGGGGCCCTGTGAATCTGTGAGCACTGTGCCAGCACAGCCTTACAAACCTGTGGCACAGACAGGGCAGATGGGATCCTCAGTAGCAGGTAACTGTAACTATGCCAACAGTGAGTTTTTGGGTCAGAGGGAAAGTTTCTGTCTACCCACAGTGGACTCTAGAGGATAGTGTGGGCCAAGTGGATACAATATTGGTTCATTCAGAAAAACACAAACTTCTCTAGGTATCTCAAGCTAGAAAGTGATTTAAATTAAGGAATTCAGAGACAAAATGCGGGAGCTGAAGGAGCAAAAATTGGGAAAGTTGGTGGTATCCAAAGATGAGAAATTTCAGAAAACTGTAGCATCCTACCAGGAGTAATGCCCATCTAATTCCTATTTCTCTGCTCTAATACAGCACGTGAGCTCCAGAAGGCCTGGATTTCACTAGCTATTGCCTCTGCAGGCATCCATGCTCACCTCCAGAGGTACTAGAACTGCTGGCACTTTTGCAATAGTCTATAGTCACCTGCCTCTGCCATAAGCAGGGTAGTTTCTATTTTCTTCCCACATCTAATTTGTTAGGAGTGCCTCCCATTGCCAGCAAGGAATCCCAACTGAGCACGGAATCTGCCAAATGCAGTTTGCAGGTTTCCAGCCACAGTGGCTTAGGGGAGAGCATAAAAGACCAAGTATGGGTCTGTGTCAACAGACAATACTCGGCACAGTTTAGAAGGCCAGCTACCCTACAAACTAAGATTCAGTCTTCCATAAAATAGTGCTGATAATAGTACCTACCTCATAGGGTGACTTTGAGAATTAAAGGAGCTATGGCTTTAAAGACTCTATTTTTGAAAAGTCTGGCACATAGGACACTCTCAGAAAATCACTGTGGCTTCTATTATTTTTAGTTAATAAGCAGTGGAATGAAAAGTCAACCTACATCTGGGCTAACCATACAGGAACGGACTGTAAAGACCACTGTGCCCTTTACCCGATAGTGCTACCCATCCACACAGTTCTCCTTTCTCCATTTCGGGAAGGGATAAAGCAAAGATAGTATTGATTTCCTGCTCACTGTGGTATGAATTGCTTGTGCTCCCCAAACACAGTGTGTCTGTCCATTTGTTATGGGGTGTCACTTCACCAGCCGGAAACCGCTGTGGCCAGTGCTGCCTTTGCCCAAGTTTTGTTCTGTCCCACTAGGCTCATTCTGCCCACTTGCTCTGGCAGGCTGCATTCAGCTTGTGCTACTGGCCTGGATCCCATGCCTGCCAAGGGCGAGCCAGGTGCAGAGCAGTGAGGGGTGTGTGAGTGACTATAGCGTCCAGGCATGCCAGCTGCAGAATAGGCAGCTCCAGGTGCCAACACAGGCGCTGGCTCCCTATAAGGCCACGGCTGGACCCAGCACACCAGAAGCAGCTTCCATGGCTGGCACCAGGGAATAAAGTGGTGTCCAGAAGTTTGGAGATTCCAGGAACCACAGGGCCCCAAAAAGGGAGTCACAGTCCTGGCTTGGGGAGCTCCCAGTTCTGGGCTCCCTGAAAAGCTGCAGCTCTTCTCTCCTTTTCTTCACCCACAACATGGCAAGAAAGAGGCATGTTTCAGCCCCATTTGTGTTACAGCTGTTTTAGCCCCTCCATTCAGTGCATCCCAAGTTCTTTTCCTGCATCCAGGAAGAATGAGGTATGCAGACAAGTGGAGGGTGAGCAAGGTGAAGAGGAATTGTATTAAGCAATAGAACAGCTCAGAGGAGACCCACAGTGGGTAGCTCCTCTTTGTAGCCAGTGTGTCTGATGAGTGTTCAGCTCTCAGCAGAGAGGGTAGCTCCTCTCTCTGGGCAGATTCATCCTGTCATCCCTTCAGTTCTTAGCAGAGAGTGTGGCTCGTCTCTGCAGCTGATCATCTGCCCTCTCTCCATCCTCTCTTTGAGTCTGGCTGAGTCTGGGGTTTTTATGGACCTTAGAGGGAAGGAAGTACGTGCTGATTGGTCCATGCACAGCCATGGGTGGCCATGGGCAAGTCCAAGGAAAAGCACCACAAGTTCCCCCTCCGGTCTGCAGGACTGGCTGCTTGGCCCTCAGGCTTCACATCCTTCCCAGCTGAAAGATGGGGCTTCACCGGGCACCCATCCCCTTCTACCCAGGAGCCTGTCTGTCTCCTACCACTGTTCATGGCTCCCAGGCTGTTCATGCTGAGGGGAGCCAGCAGGCCAGCACCAGGCTCTCCTCAACACCTCCTCAGCCTCTCTCCTGCACTTTTCAGTGCCCAAAGTCTGAAGGGGGCTGAGGTAGCAGGGAGCTGTCACATCAGTGCTGCCTCAGGTGTGTGCACACGCACCCAGCTGGGCTGTGGCAGTGCCCAGACTTGGCCCTGACTTTGCACTGAGATTGGAGCAGGCATAGACAGCAGGGAGAAGCCAGGAAGTGGTAGCAGGTACTTCTAAGCCTACTGCAGTAGGGAAGGCCTTTCAGGACCCCCAAGAGCACAGAGATGCCTGGGCCCGGAGCTGCAGCAGAGTGGATACAGCTACACCCAAGGAGCTCCTGCCCCACCCACTCAGAAGGAGCAGGGCTTCCACTTGTCCTGGCTCCTGCCAGCTCCTACAGCATATACCCCCAGCTGCACTTCCTCACAGCCTGGGGTGGTGGCTCCAGGTTCTCGCTGGGCCCCTCTCTGCCCATTCCTCTGTGCCCGACCACGCTGCTCTCCCACTGGCACACAGCTCAGCCCAGCCCCATCACAGTGTCTCCCAGGGTGGTATGCTCCAGGGGGCCTCCCAAGGGTGGGCTTTGAGGACTGTCTGCCTCCCCCCCAGACCCTCCCTACAGTGACGGTGGGTAACAGTGGTGATGCGGGTCCAGGATCTGGAGCAGCGGAGGCTCTGGGCAAGGAGTGGGTCCCACCCAGCCACAAGAGGTTGGGTTGCGGTGGTGTGGTTGGTTGCCTTGGGAATGCAAAGCAGAGGATACCCACCACTGCCACTACTTAATAGATCTAAATAGTTCTAGAGGAAAATAACTGAGTTCAGATATCCAAACCAGTCTACCCAGTCTGTCCCTTCAGTAGTGATCTCCATCAGGAAAATGAAGCCTGTAAGCTCCTGCCCAGGAGCTCCCTAATCCTACACCTAAGTGTCCAGTAAACACATCCATCCTGTGTGCAATCAGAGAAGGAGACTCATGCCACTGTTGCTCCTGCAGCCACTGCTACTGCGTCTTCGCTGCAGCCAGCAGCCACTCCAGATGGCCCGTGACTGCCCTCACATTCACAGTGAAAGAAGTTCTTTACCAAATGTGTGTATTCACACACCTCGAAAGCACCATATGAGAAATCTTTTAGAAAAATTGCCTCAAGCATAACATCAGGGTCAAATTAACTAGAGAATATGAACTCAGCAATGTTTGCTTACAAATTAATTCAGTCACTCCATCAAAGCTCACCTGCTGGCTGTTGCTGAAAGGGCTTTGACGGTGCTCTCTGCAAGGAAGCGGGACAGCATAGGCATTTGATATATGTTAAGTAATAGTAATGAGGGCAGTAAGTACTCACATACTGAGTGGAGGGAGCTGTTCCGGTTAAGAAGAATGCTTCTAAGCTCAAATGCTTAATGGATAAAGATTAGGACTCTGGAAATCTTTCTATATCCAACAGAATCATTGTCTCTTATTCACCCAGCCTGCCAATTTCTAGACCAGAGTCTAATCCTGCAAATTATCTCTTCAAGCTGCAGTCTAAAAAGACCTCATACTATGTTTCTTTAAAAAAAAAAAAAAAAAAAAAAAAAAAATTAGCATTTGAGCCAACCAGACACCTGGGTTTAAATTCTGACTCTGTCCCTTCAAAAGCAGAGATCTTAAGACAGCCAACCTCTCAGAGCTTCAGTTTACTCATCTAAAAATTAGGGCATTGATAATACATTTGTAAGATCGCAGAGTGCTTCTCACATAAGTAATGAGTATTCTTATAAAACCAATCCGCAATTACAGGCAACTTTGGACCGATTATCTTCCTTACGAAACTACAATGAAAACCTAGATTCCCTCCCAACTCCCCTCCAAAAAAACTATGTAGGCGTTTGAATGTGATTTCATATTTGAATCTGTATACGTTATATATCCTACAAATGCACCTCAAACAAAACACTACATGTCTAATTTTGGATGAATGAAGTGAGAAATTCGTTTTCCTAGTTCAACATTTCTCAAATATTTGAAATATTTTTGCGAATTATAATGCCATCATTAGAAAGTAACATTTAATAGATCTGAATAGTTCTAGAGGAAAACAACTGAGTCAGATATCCATACCAGTCTACCCAATCTGTCCCTTCAGTAGTGATCTCCACCACAAAAAGGAAGTCTGTAAGCTCCTGCCCAGGAACTCCCTAATCCTACACCGAAATGTCCAGTAAACACATCCGTCCTGTGTGCATCCAGAGAAGGAGACTCATGCAGCCATACACTTTGCTCCAGGAAAATGTCTCTTCTCTTCTCTGAGCTGTGAAAAATATTTTTGAGCAGTAAAATCAAAATTCTGAGCCTTATTTCCCAGATGTCTGTTTACCAAACTGACATTTCCCTATTATGCTAAGCACTTAAACTCAACACTAAAAGTCAAATAAGAGATTGTAAATGTGTACATGCTGATCAAAATACAATAATCCAAAAGGTTCTAAGAAGAACCCTACAAAATTTGTGAGAGGATTTGCCTGTGTGTGTTTTTAATACATTTTTAAATGGGCTATTATGACAGGCAGCTTATTGATTATACTGTTTTTTAATGTTTATAAAGTTGGGAAAATAATAACCAATAATTATTGAATATTTATTATATGTGTCTGTTCTAACCTTTTGCTTTATTAACTCTTTTACCTTCAAAACAGTCCAATGAAGTAGGTCCAATGATTATCTTTAATGTCTTCCCAAGAAGACTCCACTTCAGAAAATGCGAACTTCCTTCTAGTTGTTCAGGCAAGACCTTAGGCATCACCCTTGAGTGTTCTTGTTCACTCTCACATTCAGTCCAAATTCAAGGGAACAAATGCAAGTGTGGAACACAAACGTGAAATGTACACATTTCTGTTGCTTTCTTCTATTTTAAACCTTCTGAATTATTCCAGTGACCTCACTGGCCTCCCTGCACCAGCCCTTGTCCCTGCAGTCAGGGGACCATATAGCAGCCTGGGGATCCTTGTGAGACCCAAGCTGGATTCTATCACCTCTCTGCTCAAGACCCCCGATACCTTCCCACCTTACACAGAGTGAACCCCAAAGTCCTCATGCTCACCCACAAGGCCTACACCACTGGCCCGGGATCTCCTGGACTCAGCTCCCCGCTGCTGTCCCACACTCAACCCTCTGGTCACACCCACTCCAGGCTGGCCCCAGGGATTAGGGAGGGAACCAGAACAGGGATGCAGGGCCTTGCTTTGCAGGGCCCTGCTTGGGGTTTAAGGCTACTCTTTGTTGCCGTTTTGATATTCTTAATAATAAAGTATCTCTGAATGCGTGTTTGCTAAGCAAAACCAAAGAGCCTCAGCTGGGGACCACATACCTCAGCCCCCCATGGCCTAACCTCTGAGGATGGGCTCTGGTGGGCCCACCTGTCTACTTGGACTTACCCGGTCCCACTGCCAAGGAAGATGGATCCCCATCCCCTTGCAGAGGGTCGGGTCATGTACAGAGGGTCAGGGTCATGCGTGTCCCTGGCTCCTCCGTGTGGCCTGTGCAGTGGTCTCTGTCACCCGTCCTGTCCAGGCACCGAACACATCCAAGCGGGAAGGTTGCAGTCTCCAGGGGTCGCCTGGCTGCTGTGAAATGGGGTGAGGCAGGACCAGGCACAGTGGCTTACCCCAGAATCCCAGCACTTTGGGAGGCCGAGGCGGAGGATCATTTGAGCTCAGAAATTTGAGACCAGCCTGAACACCATGGCCATACCCCATCTCTACAAAAAAATACAAAAATTAGTTGGGGCCAGTGGCGTGTGCCTGTAGTCCCAGCTACTCAGGAGGCTCAGGCAGGAGGATCGCTTGAGGCCAGGAGGTCGAGGCTGCAGTGAGCTGTGATCCTGCCACTGCACTCCAGCTTGAGCATCAGAGTGAGATCCTGTCAGACAGAGAGAGACAGAGAGAAAGAGAGAGAAGCTTACCACTTTATGTCTATATCCCTAGCATTGGATACTTGCAATGGGAATTTATCCAAATTTTCTGAAAAACCCAGTTTCCACTTTGTAGATGAGGAAATTGGGACTCAGAGAAGCGAAGAGACTTGCCTTACTAGGATTCCCTCCCAGGTAGTCTGCCTCAGGGGCACGATATTCATTATCGTAAATAATAAAGCCAATTTCTCTGCTGACATTTCAATCAAACATACGATGAAATGCTCCCTTCTTAATCTGGTCTTCTCCTGGTTAGTTGAGGAAACATTAACAAATATCTTCAGAATCCAGAAAGGATGTTGACTGACTTCTAGATAATAATTTTATAGACACTATAGGGACCAAAGTTAAACATTAATGTGAAAATATGAAACCCACAGGCTATACTAAGATAATGTATGGGGAAGCACTTTGAAATTTGACATTAAGGTCTCATTATCATTATTTTAAATGTCTGGAGCATAGAGGTCCATTAAAGAAAGGGATTATTAACATGTTCCTTAAATCAATGCAACTTTTCTCTTAATGCCATTTATCCCACTGTTTGAAAACTGTTTCCCACCTATCATGTGACACATATCAGTTAGTCCTTGGGACCCTGAGGACAGAGCTATTCCACTCCAAGGGGCTTCATTTTTGTAAAAATAATGACAAGCAAAGTATTTTTTCTGGTGTTATTTTTGCAAATTTACACGTTAGGAACCTGGAAAGTGTTCCAGAAGTGTGGTCTATTAACAGGCAGAACTTGTTCCTCACATCTGCAGTGACCTATTGTGAGATGGCCCCTGGGACTGATTGTGCCACTGAACTGAGACTTGCAAAGATGATGGGAAGAATTCAAAGCAACTGACTACAGCAGCTCGGCAGAGACAGCCGTCACACTAATAATACTAATTTGGTCTTTAATTATGTATTTACACAGCAGTCGGCTGAATATCCAGCTGTTACGCTGTCTTTAGCAAATAGTTCTCCTTTCTGATTTTGTTTTGTTTGTTTTGTTTGGGCTATCGCTGGAATTCAGGATGGAGCCTGGAGATTTTCCTCCAGTATGTCAATTTCTCAGTCCCTAGGTGTGCCTTCCTCGTGTCTATATGAAACAGAGTATGCATATCACTTGAAAGTAAGAGGAAAGAATATAATAGCCAATGTTGAAAATGTTATAACATTCATTTTCTTCTTTCATCTCTTCCGTCTTCCTTCTCCAGAGCTTGAGAGTAAAGGTAAGAGGAAATGCTTTTACTGCCTGAAAGGTGTCCTCAAGATGCTCTGTGCTGCAGGGAGAAAGGGCAGGCTGAGGAGCAAGCTACTCAGAAGTTCTGGGAAAAGCATCTGCTCTTTCTAATTGGACCAAAAAAAAAAAACCTTAAAGTAACTAGAATATTGCAGCAACAAGGAAAAAATAATCATAATCCTTTAGTTCCCGCTTGTTTCCCTTGCTTTAATTTTTCTACATATTTCTGCAAGCATGAGGTATCTTCACCAGTATTGAAAGCCATATTCTGTTCTCAAAGGTCAAGATTACCTAATTTTTCTCCAAGAGATTATCATCAAAACTAAGTGAATGTCATTATGATGCTTATTTTACTACATTGTCAAGATCCACCCATTATTCTCTAAGCACTTATTAAGCAGCATGTTAGACCTATAGCCAAAAGACACGGTAGACACCGTCTTCCTCATCTAGGATCTTACAGTCTAGCTCAGCACAGGAGACCCTTACGTAAATTACTAAATCACCCTCCTCTGTCCTCTCCCAAGCCTTATCTGGGAAAATTGTATAACACAGTCACTATTTCCTCTTGTGGGAAGACTGATCACTTATGGGGCCAAAGAGAAGACGGAAACCAACATTTGCTGAACCCTCTGGTGTCTGACAGGGACACACTAGGTGCTTTCGTATTTACAATCACATTTAACCCTGAAAAACCCCTAAAAAATTAATGTCGTTATCCCTATTCCACAAAGGAGAATACTGAAGCTTTACATGCCACTGAGCTATAAGCAGAAGCAGCATTCAACTATAATTCTAAACCCATGTTCAAAACACAGCCTTTTGCCATTATACACACATGCCTACAAGTTACTAAGAATGGCTCATCACCCAACAGATACGTGCTGGCAGCTGATAGAAACAGGAGATATGAAAGCTGGGATTATGTGAGTGTCAAAGTTACATAACTTGGGAGCCCTGGCAGGTAATCAGTTAGGTGAAACAGACAAGGTGTAATACTGTAGAGAATGCGGTGGCCGATTGGAGGGACTAGTCAATCTAAAGCAACAAATTCAATTTTTTAAAAAACTCTAGAGATCTAAATGTATTTGGTGCCAAATTAGTACTCAGTGACAGTGTACGGCTTCTGTTTGAGCAGTTAAGTTTGTTAGAAATAGCTCCTGATTGTTTCTATTGTGGTAAAATATATGCAAAATAAAACTTATGGTTTGATATTATGTATATTTTACATAACTTTTAAGTGTACGGTTCAGGGCCACTGAGTACATTCACACTGTTCTGAGACAGTCACCACCATCCATCTCCAGAAATGTTTTGTGTTTCCAAACTGAAATTCTGTACCATCAAATACTAACTGTTCATTCTCCCCTCACCTCCCGCCTTTGGCAATGAACATTCTACATTTTTATCTCTATGAATTTGACTACTCCAGGTACTTCATAGAAGTGGAATCATGCCATATTTGTCTTTTTGTGACTGGCTTATTTCCCTTATCATAATATCTTCAAGGTTCATCTGTGTAGCCTGTGTCAGAATTTCCTCCCTTTTTAAGACTAAATAATTTTCCATTGTATATATTGTAAATATATATATATATAACATTTTGTTTATCCATTCATCCATCAATGAACATTTGGGTTGTTTCCACTTTTTGGCTATTGTGAATAATGCTCCTATGAACATCTGTCTGAGTCCCTGCTTTCAGGTCTTTTGGGTATACAGTCATCCCTCAGTATCCAGAGGGGATTGGTCCCAGGACCGCCCTTGGAGAGCAGAATCTGCAAATGCTCAAGTCTCTTATATAAAATGGTGTAGTATTTGCATGTAACCTACAGCGCATCTTCCCATATACTTTAAGTCATCTTTAAATTACTTACAATGTATGATACAATGTAAATTCTATGATACATTGTATCATACATTGTAAGTAATTTAGGGGATAATGACAAGAAAATAAAAGTCTGTACATGTTGAGTACAGACATAACCATCCTCTTTTTAAAACTATTTTTGATCCACAAATTTTTTCAATTCAAAAAATAATTTTTTTCAATATTTTTCAAATATATTTGAATCCATGGATGCAGAACCCATGGGTAAAGAGGGCTGACTATGTATCCAGAAGTGGAATCGCTGGATCATGTGGTAATTCTATGGTTAATTGTTTGGAGAACTGACATACTGTTTTTCACACTGGATGCACCATTTAACATTCCCACTAACAATACACAAGTGTTCCTGTTTCTTCCCATTCTCACAAAACACTTGTTATTTTCTTTTTGTTTCTAAGTAATAGCCATACTAATGGGTGTGAAATTGCATCTCATTATGGTTTTTATTGGTATTTCTCTAATCCTTAGCGATACTGAGTATCTTTTTATGTACTTATTGGCCATCTGTATAACCTCTTTGAAGAAATACCTGTTCAAATCCTTTGCCCATTTCTAAATGGTTTTGGAGTGGGGAGTCTGTTGTTTGTTGTTGTATTATAGTTTTTTAATATATCTTTATAGATATATGTTTTGCAAATATTTTTCCCATTCTGTGATTGTCTTTTTACCTTGTTGATAGTATCCTTTGATTCACAAAAGTTTTACATTTTGATGAAGTCCAATTTATTTTTTTATTTTGTTGCCTATGCTTTCGGTGTCATGTCCAAGTAATCATTGCCTAATCAAATATCATAAAGCTTTTCCTCTATATTTTCTTCTAAGTACTTTCTACTTTTAGTTTTTACAGCTTTTGATGCATTTTAGGTAATTTTCGCATATAGGATATGGTAAGAGTCCACTCCTTTTGCATGTTTTCCCAGACCATTTGTTGAAAAGACTGTCCTTTGCCCCCATTGGATGTCTTGGCAATCTTGTCAAAAATTATTTGACCATCTGTTTGGGGGTTTATTTCTGGGCTCACTATTCTATTTCATTGGTCTATATGTCCGTCTTTCTGTCAATACCACACTGTTTTGATTACTGTAGATTTGTAGTCAGTTTTCAAATCAGATATTGTTATTTCCTCAACTTTTTTTTTTCAAGATTATTTTGCTTTTCTGGAACCTCTGTGATTCCATATGAATTTTAGAATGGATTTTTCTACTTTTGTAAAAAATGTCCTTGTGATAGGTATTGCACTGACTCTGTAGATCACTTTGGGTAGTATTGATATCTTAACAACATTAAGTCTTCTAACCCACGAAAACAGGATATCTTTCCACTTATTTATGGCTTCTTTCATTTCCTTTAGCAACATTTTGTAGTTCTCAATATACATATCCTTTGCTTCCTCTGTTAATTTCTAAGTATTTTATTCTTTTTCAAGCTATTATAAGTGAAATTGTTTTCTTAATTTCCTTTTCATATTGTCCATGATTAGCATATAGAAACACACCGATTTTGTGTTTATTTTTTATCCTGCAACTTTGCAATATTGGCTTATTCGTTCTGACAGTTTTTTTTTTTAATTGAATCTTTAGAATTGTCTACAAATTATGTTATCTGTGAACAGAGATAATTTTACTTCTTTCTTTCTCATTTAGATGTCTTTTGTTTCATTTTCTTGCCTAATTGCTCTGATCAGGACTTTCAATACTAATTTGAAAAGAAGTGGCAAAAGTGGGCATCCTTATCTTTTTCTCAATCTTAGAGGAAAAGTCTTCAGTCTTTTACTATCAAGTACTTTTTTAGCTGTGGACTTTTCAATTATGGCCTTTATTATGATGAGATAGTTTCCTTATATTCTTAGTTTGTTGAGTTTGTTTAAATCAGGAAGTAGTGTTATATTTTGTCAAATGCCTTTTTTTTGCATCTATTGAGATAATGTGGTGTGTTTTCGCCCTTCATTCTGTTAACGTTTTGCATTATATTGATTAATTTTTATATCTTAAACCATCCTTTTATTTCAGGAATAAATCCTACATAGTCATGGTACAAAATCCATTTAATATGCTACTGAATTCAGTTTGCCAGTATTTTGTTGAGGATTTGTGCATCAATGTTTGTAAGGGATATTGGTTTGCAGTTTTCTTTACTTAGAGTGTTTCTATCTGGCTTTGGCCTTCTTTTTAGTATTTTAAGAGTATTTGAGAAGGATTTCTGTTAATTTCTCCTTAAATATTTGGTAAAATTTACCAGGGGATCCATCAGATCCCTGGGCTTTTCTTTATTAGGTGGTTTTGCATTCCTGATTCTATCTCCTTACTAGTGATAGGTCGGTTCATATATTTTATTTCCTCTTATGATTCAGTCTTGGGAGACTGTGTGTTTCTAGAATTTGTCTACTTATTTAAGATTATACAATTCTAATTGGCATACGACTCTTCATAATACTCTCTTATAATTATTTTTATCTCTGTAAAATTGGTAGTGATGTCCAACTTTTGCTACTGTTTTTAATAATTGAGATTCTATTTTTTCTTAATCAAGCTAAAGATCTGTCAATTTTGTTGATCCTCTTAAAGAACTAACTTTTGGTTTTCCTCATTTTCTCTATTGTTTTTGTATTCTCTATTTTATTAATTTCTGCTCTAATTATTATTTCCTTTCTCCTGCAAGCTTTGTGTTTAGTTTGGTCCACTCTTTATAGTTTCTGAAGGTATAAAGTTAGATTATTGATTTGAGATCTTTTTTAATGTGGGCATTTATCGCTATACATTTTTTAGTTTAGCATTGCTTTGCTGCATCTATTAGTTTTTGCTATGTTGTTTTTTTTTTTTTCATTTTGATTTGTCTCAAGCTATTTTATAATTTCCCTTGTGATTCCTTCTTTAACCCACGGGTTAAGAGTATGTTGTTTAAGCCTGGGAAACATAGCAAGACTTCATCTCTACAAAAATAAAAAAATAAAAAAATAAAAAATAGCCGGGCATGATGGCACACACCTGTAGTCCCAGCTATCTGAGAAGCTGACATAGGAGGATCCTTTGAGCCCAGGAGTTCCAGGCTGCAGTGTGCTATGATCGCACAGCGGTACTCCCACCTAGGCAACAAAATAAGACCCTGTCTCAAAACAAACAAATTTTTAAAAAATAAAAATAGGAGTATGCAGTTTAATTTCCACATATTTGTGAATTTTACAGATTTCCCTCTGCTATTCAAGTTTCAACTCATTGTGATCTGAAAAGATACTTTCTATACTTTCAGTCTTTTAAACTATTTTAGGACCTGTTATGTGGCCTAATGTATGGTCTATCCTGGAGAATGTTGCGTGCGTGCTTAAGAAACAATGTATTTTCAGCTGTTGTTGAGTAGATGTACTCTGTATATGTCTGTTAGGTCCGGTTGGTCTCTACTGTTGTTGAAGTCCTCTATTTCCTTATTAATCTTCTTTTTGGTTGTTCAGCTCCAGATTTTTAAAAACAGGAAAACTAAAGCAGACACTAAGATACATGAAGTAATCTGTTCTAAATCAGGCCACTAAGTAATCTTCCTATATCAAAATATACATTTGAACTTTGAAAGCAACTTTTTCAAGAGCTGTCATATGTGATTACACAGTTCTGCACTACTCAATATACATTTGTGCAAATGCTTTAACTTCCAGCTGGCAGTAGCCACCATTTTATAGCTCTGAAGTAATTGAATGACAGAACGAGATTCCCCTCCCGAAACACAGCCTGTATCCTTGCAGAGAGTTTTTTGTGTGTGTGCCCCCTCTCCCATGAATGCATGACATGCAAATGCAACCCAACAGGTGTTTTCTCTCAGCCCACGGGGCATCTGGGAGGGCTTAGACAGTGGGTGATACAGGGACAGGGCTCCTGAATCAGTCTGGTGTCTGGAATAACTAGAGATCAAATAGATGGGCCTGAAAGGCTCACAGTAAACATCAGATACCAGCCCCCAGGGCTCCCACTCAAGACCTCAGCCGGAAGGAACAGCTGCAGATGAGGCACACACTATAGACCTGTACTGCAGTGCCTTGATCAGTCACTACCCCCAGCAGCAGCACTGACTTCATGTATGTCTTGCTTTCTCTTAGTGTCTTATTAAGAGCCTGGCCGAAGCCCTAGGAAGGTCAACACCCCGTCTTCCACCTTGCAAAGAACACTAATTTTGTCTAAGATCTCATCTTGTTAATAGTGTAAAGATCATTTGATGCACATACCAGTCCATTATCTGCCCACGATCTATTTCTCCTTTCCCTAACTAATATCTGATGAAAGCTCATTTTGTGCCTGCTTGATTCAAACACCAGTTCCATTCTGCCCTCACTGTGTTTCATCCCAGAGATGAAAAGTCCATGCAGACCTACTGTGTATATGAGTTGGTTTAGATTTCTGATGAAGTATATAATACAATCAATAGACTGTGAACTCAGCATTTATCTCATTCCATGGAAAATGCAGTGACTATGCCGATTTGCTGCTGATAGAAAATTCTACAAGGACAATTACTACTTGCTTTTATCCAATGTGACAAGAATTATTTAACTCATTAAATTTTTCTTCACTTTGGCTTCTTGGAAGCTCAGTTAATATTAGCTTAGGGTTGTGGTGTCACTTTTTTTTTTCTTATTCTCTATCAGTCATTTACTGAGATATGGTTTCTTTATGATTATCTGGTTCAAGTCTTTTTTACAAGTTTATCATTCAGAATAAGCTCAGTGGGGACTATTGGCCCTCAGAATAATCACGTGATTGTCACGGCTATTGGACCACATATGTATCAGCATTGACAAATTGCTCAGTACCTTGTATTGTGCTAACCCACAAAGTCTGAGACATGTGTAAGTCCAGAGTTTTTGTTGAGAAGCCAGACTTGTCTTCTTTAATACTATCAAAGCACCCCTATATATATATATATATATATATATATATATATATATATGTAAAATCTGAAAATAATTGATTCTCATCCATTTGCAAAGATTTAGAAAGAGCCTTGAATCTGGAGTTGGTCATTTCCATTTTACAGTCTCCGTCTTGGGAAATTACTGTTCTTTTACTGCTAGCTAGCATACAAATTCCTAATGGAAAAACCTTTACAAGCAGTGATGGCATGAATTGAACTTACTTCTGTCCTATTTGGAACATGTCTTGCTCAGGAAAGGAATGCACGTTGGATTCTTAATGCTTTGTGTTTTATACGGTCTGTCCTCAAGGGCTGTTTCAGTCCCAAGATGCTAACAAGCAGCCCCAGATCGAGGTCACTTGTATTTTTTCATCAGCAAAAACAGCACCCAAGCCATACTTCCATTTAGAACATCTCTAAATTCAGTTCTGTTCAATTCAATACAATTTATCAAATAATTATCAATTGTGCCACGCATTTTCTGTTTCTGGAAGTGAAGCAATGAACAGAACTCAGTCCCTACCCTCATGAATGTCACAAAAGAGAGAGGCTGACAAGTAGCTCGGCAATTAAGGCACACAGAGGAGGAGCTTCTTTTTGGCCCCCAGTGGGGAGAGGACAGAACGCGGTTCTCAAAGGAGATGGCTCAAGCAGGCATCACAGAGTTGTCAGCCTGGAAGGGATGATGGAGGTCCAGACCCAGATACAGGTCAGAGAACACAAGAGGTTCAAGAGAGAAGGAGGTAGAGGCTCTCTCTGAGCATTCCCAGGGGCTATCCTGGGGCAGCCCAAGGGGGGCATTCAGTAAGTGTTTACGAAATTGAACAACTGAGTGTAAAGAAATATGAACAGAACACAGCAATGTGAAAAGTGAATGGAGTCATCCGTGCTGATTTACCAGGGTCACAGAACTCAGGCTACAGATAGCCTAGGACAGGGAATTCAGGTACTGATCTGACTTTGAGGTGATTCTTTTTTTTTTTTTTTTAATATATATACTTTTTATTGCATTTTAGGTTTGGGGGTATATGTGAAGAACATGCAAGATTGTTACATAGGTACACACATGGCAGTGTGATTTTCTGCCTTCCTCCCCATCACCTGTATCTGGTATTTCTCCCCATGCTATCCCTCCCCAACTCCCCACCCCCCGCTGTCCCTCCCCTTTTTCCCCCCAAATGACCCCCGTGTGAGATGCTCCCCTCCCTGTGTCCATGTGTTCTCAGAGGTGATTCTTAATACAAAGCAACCCACCGTTTTTCCAGTGAAAGGAGAATATACAAAACAGTTTTGAAACTAACTTAAGTATATAAACTTTTGGGACTGGAGATGAAATACTGAATGTCAACATATACTATTTAACTCATTCGCTTAGTCACAAATATGTATCAAATAACATATGGATTGAGAAAGTTTACTTCTTTCCTTCATCATCATTTTTCAGTCTTCTAGAGGCATTGTTGGGGAGCACTGCCTCTGCCCTCCGCTGCCTGCTGAAGACGCAACACTGCTCTGAGCAAGCGTGTGAGGCTCTTATGAGAGACTCCTGACCAAGGTTCCTCTTTGCCATTTATAATCTTCAGAACTGCTCACCATGTTGCTTTAAGAGGCTGACTTATAAGATCCAAAACTTAATTATGAACTCATCCTTCCAGAAATGCTTCTTAAACTGAGTTAAATTCCTGTACTTCCTTTTTTTCCATTTTGTCCTTCTTTGTTTCACTGGTTCTGTCAGTAAATCTCTATAATCAGCCCAAACTTGCAATGATTTAGGTCATTTCAAATATGTAGTCTTCCCAAATAGAATTTTGTTGTTTAAAAAACACAGTAATTAACAGAGCACCTCAAAATTTGCCAGGTCTGCTAAAAGGTGACTCCTATTCCTAGGATTATGTATGGGGAAGAATCTCTGTATAATCATCCATGACAAATATGGAACTAATTCACATAAGCTGGTGAAAGGCTTATTTATCTCTGAAAATAAGGTTATACTAGAAAAGATTGGCTGGACTGGCCTTGGTACTCCTGAACCTGGAAGGTGGTTATCACATGCAAGTTTCTGAGGGTTCCCAAAGTGCCGGCCATTTCATCCGCTAAGGACCTTAGACTAGAAGGATCCTTGACAGGTCTATCATCTGTCTTTTCGGCAAGGAAGGCATCTCTTACAGCCAGTGATTTTCTAAAAGAAAGTTCATAGTCCTCCAGGGTAACCAAGACTGTGAGGTTCTTTCCTTTGAACAATGGAGATAATACCTAGTATTTGTAAGACGCTACAGTTTACAAAGCACTTCCACAACCTCTCTCTCCCCTACTCCCGGCACAGTTCTTGTAGTTAAGAGCAGAACCTACTTGGGCTTCAGGTGACACACCTGCATCCAGCAGGCAGAATGGCCTCTGTGTCTCCCCTCCCAGGGGCAGGAGAGACAGCCACAGGGTGAGTCCTCAGGGAGGGTCGATGCTGCAAGAAGGCCTTGCAGAGGGCCTGGGAAGCAGAGTGGGTGGAGAGGGATAAAGGGGCTTCCCAAGCCAGGAGCCCGGGAGGCCGCCAGGTGGGGTGGAGAAAGGAGACCCTGAGACCAGGAGAGAGAGGAAGGGGGTCTCCAGACAGAAAGTGGACGAGAAGCAGGGAAGGCACAATTTTGGAAGGACCTGGTACGTCATTTGTCAAGGATTTTCAGCTGGGGAGAGATTTGATCACATTTCCATCATAGACAGTGCATTTTAACTACAAACTGAAAATCGGATGGGAGGAGGAGAGGGGACCAGGAGGCCAGATAGGAGGCTGCACTTGACAGGGTCCTAAACTCAGGGATGGGCTGGTGGGAATGAAGAGGAGTCCACTCTCCCAAAGTCCTGCAGGGTCCCAGCGTGGCCCATTCCCACCCCATCTGATCCTAAATCCTAAACTGTGTCAGCTCAGATCAAGCTGCTGCTCCCAAAAAAGAGCAGCAAGTTACTTCCAGAGTCTCTAAGACAATCTTCACCATATTATTAGATGCTCTCATAGCCTGTCCTCCCCAGGAAAAACTCCTCTTTCCTTTCTGAAGAGCCCTGAGCATCTCCCAGAGACAGTGTGTAAAGGAGCATGCCTAAGAGCGATGGCCCAGGTCCTACGCCCTTCGGGGAGAAGAGCAACTGAGAAGCCTGGGCCACTTCTGAGCCCTTGGGGTCCTCACACCGTGGGTTTTCTCTGAGCCAGTCCAACCGTTAGAGCAGGGAATGCTACCCATCCATGTCCTCAGGGTATTGGGTCATTTTTTGTAAATCACCTAGCAAGACATTGCTGGGATTGAAAGCACAATTTATTGCTGCGTTATTAAATGGTCCCAGCAGCAAGCCACGTTCTTTTTATTGACAGAGTGAAAATGAAGCAATTTAGGGGGGTGGGATGCTGGAAAATAGGACAGAAGGCGCAATTCCAGTCTCTCCCCACCCCCACACACAGAAAAAGGCCTATTCCTGCTCTCCCTGAACCCCCAGGCCAACAAACCAGTTCGACATTCGAGATCCTTAGAGAAAGCTACGGTGTGTAAAAGATGACGGATTTTTCAACGGCATCCATTTCTGCCAGAAATTACTTGTGGAATGAAGCCAGGAAAAATAAGCAATCAAACACAGACAAAGGAAGTGTCTGTTGGGGTCCCGGGACCTCAGACAGGTTTGCACAGGCATTCCCTCTACCTCTTGCCTTCCTCCAGCCAACTCCCTCCCCTCAAGTCCTTCCCTTTCTGCCTCCTTTCCAGCCTTGGGAGGCACCCCACACATAGGGACCCTATTGTGTGAGCTGGGCCATGCTCTTCTTTCTTGTACACAATTCAGGAAAATCCTGAGGAATGAAGCCACCGAAACCTGCTTCTGTCTCAGACTTCTCTACAAACCCTGGAACAACTTCCACCTCGCCCCTCCTTTTTTCCAACAAAGTGGTCTCTATTTATAGGCCTTTAAGTTAATGATTTTAAGTCCACATTCTGCATAGGTAAATAATGGCCAGCATGTTTCTTCATATTTTGAGCTGATTTTTAAAATATTTATCCTGCCAAAAGCATTTCTTTTACATCTCTAAGTAAGAAAAAAATATTTCCTCTGTAGCTTGTACCTTTTATTCTATTCTTTTTCTGTCACTCGATTCTGTTCAAGCCAACTTCCTCCAACAAAATCTCCTTCAATCCCAGGGCATTAAAAAGCTCCAGAGGGGGAGTAGGGAGGGGAGGGCAAAGCTGTGAGCAAAGTTAGGGTTCAGATGGCCAATTATATTTATAGAGAAACTTTTCTGTTCATAAAGTGCTCTAACGAACACACAGTGTCACTGATACTCACTCAAATACATGAAAAGTGGGGGACGTCAAGTGGCGCCCAGAGGCACACAGCTCCAGGAGTGACCTCTGCACCCTC
This sequence comes from Alouatta palliata, assembly GCA_004027835.1. Classification (NCBI taxonomy): domain Eukaryota; kingdom Metazoa; phylum Chordata; class Mammalia; order Primates; family Atelidae; genus Alouatta; species Alouatta palliata. Next base: position 41,884 of record PVKV010017881.1, read on the forward strand.
TAGATCTCTGCATGAGTCACTTCCCCACCCTCACTGCCCTGCACAGGGATTGAGACACTTCCCGCCTCTGTCTGGAGGGTCCCCTTCCCCCCGGCACACTCTGCCCACTCAGGGACCATACACGCACTTTGCCAGGTGGCTGCCACAGGTGTCACTGCCTCAGAATGAGGCCCAAGTCCCTTTGTCTGTGACATCATGACTATGGCCTCCTGCCTCCTGTGGCCAGCCCTCCTTGGCCCTGCCTTAGACACGCCCAGGCCAGCCTCAGCCACACCTGCAAGCTTTGGCCTGTGCCCGTCTCTTCTTGAGCTGCCTTTCCCCCTCCTGAACCAAGCCTCAGTGCACAGGTTCTCTCTTCTCTACACTCTGCTCATCATGCTGCAAATACATATGTTGCAAATATACACCTGTCTCCCACGCTGATTTTTCACATCCTCTAGGGAACGATGTCTGTGTCCTTAGTGCCTGGCACTTAGTAGGTGTTCAATAAACATTTATAAGAGGAAAGAATTGAGAGAGGGATGGAGAGAGGAGGAAAAAGCGGGGAGGATCTGCGTCCGGGACTTCTGGGTGTAACCCGCAGGTCACTGGAACCCAGCTCCCAATGCATCCCTCCATGGATGGGTGTGCATGCCAGTGTGTTCTCTCCGGGGTCTCTTCTTGGGAAACTCTCCCACCACAGGCGTTCTTTCTGCCTTCCTCTCTATCATGTAGGCAGAGTCCCGTTTAAGCAGACTCCTAACTCTCCTACTGGAAAAGGGCTTTGGGTCTCAGCGTTCATAAATGCAAATATTGGTGCCACCTTGTGCGATCACAAACTTCCCACGCCAGCACCGCCTCTACTCATGCCCCCTACCCCGACACCTGCCACCGAAGCATGTCTTGTACTCCTTAGTTTCATTTACCCCTGGTCCTAGCATGTGAGGCAGTGAGAGTGTCACCATTTCCCGTCTTCTGGGCCCCCTTCCAAGTTCTCAAAGCATGAATAACTCTGAATGTGGGTGAGTGGACAGTAGTTCTCATTAGAATTCACACTTGATTATAGACCGTGGGACACTCTCCCAGGGATGCACTCGTTACACAATCCCCTAAACAGGCCAGTAACTGTCAATATCGGTGACGCCTGGGGATGCTTTGTGGCACGTGGGCCATCGAATTCACACGCATGGCAGACTACAAAGGCACCTTGGGGAACATCTGGGAAGGAGGCACAGCTGAAACTTCCATCTCAGAGGCTTTGGCCAGTGTTGCAGGGAGTGAGGCTGGGTGGAAGAGCTGCCCTTCCCACAAATACGGGCAGAATGAAGCACCCGGGCGACCAGCCTGAACCCATCGCGCCTGTCCACTCTGCAAGTGCCTGCCTGCTGTCCTGGAAACGATCAGGAAGTGTATCAAGGTGTGGCAACCGCACTCCTCAACGGATACCTGCAGGTGGAAAGAGTCCCTTTTTGAGAGGTATATTTGTGTCCAGAGTCCACCTCGTGTATAGGAAGCGCTGACACCAGGAGGCTCCTGTAGGGTTGTTTGGCTGTTTGGGCTTTCATGCAGACAGCACCACCTATGCCCACACTGTAATTACCACATTTCACAATTGGCCCAAAAATGTGTGGATGTATATAGGGAAAAGTGTAAGGAATTTGAAGTCAAAAAAATGTGAGTGTAAATCCTGCTTCTGTTACATGTTAGAAATGTGTCCACCAGTGACGTGAGTGAGGGGCCAGGAAACTCAGGCCCATGAGCCGTATCTGGCCCAACGCCTCTCCTTCATCTGTGTAAGTATTTATGGCTGTGTTCTGTCAACAGCAGCAAAGCCAAATGCTTGCGACAGAGACCTACATGCCCGACAAAGCCCAAAATATGTATGTGGGTCTCTACAGAAAAAGTGTGTCCCCGGCCGGGGTAAGATTATTTCACTTCTCTAACCCTCAGTTTTTTCATCTGTAAAATAGGCAAAATATTTACATTGAAGAAGTAGTGCTGTGAGAAATAAATGAGATAAATGTGAAAAAGACACACAGCAATGCTTGCTAAAGGCTGGGATTTGTTTTTTCGTTTTGTTTTGTTTTGAGATGGAGTCGTGATGATGCGATCTTGGCTCACTGCAACCTCCGCCTCCCAGATTCAAGTGATTCTCCTGCTTCCGCCTCCAAAGTAACTGGATTACAGGCATGTGCCGCCAAACCAGGCTAATTTTTGTATTTTAGTAGAGACAGGGTTTCACCATGTTGGCCAGACTGGTCTCGAACTCCTGACCTCAAGTGATCCACCCACCTTGGCCTCCCGGAGCATGCTGGGGATCTTTAAATGCTGATTAACCTTGCTGTTTTCATGGACAAATAAGGAAGGGACACAGCTTTTCCATCTGCCTCCATCTCCGTTTCCCTCTTCATTTCTCTTCTGTCCCTGAAAGTAGAAAAGCTGCAAAGAAAAAGAAAAAGAAAAAAAAATTCATGCAGCAGTGTTGTTTTTTTTTTTTAAAGTGGGATGGAAAATGAACTTACTCTAAATGAAAGCTTAATTCTATTGGGCATCTCAGGTTACTTATTTTATGTCTTTCAAGTAGTAATTTGTATCATTTTATTTTTAGTGTAAAATTAATCACACAATATGTAGTATTGAATGAAGAGGGACTTCTTGCTTTCTACCATATACAGAACTTTTTTCCCAAAGAAAGTATTGTTTAGATGGTTTCAAATTCCCACACACAAAATATTTGTCTTCTTGGGAAATTTTAGTAAAAAGCTAAATGTTTTAATGGAATGGAGCTATGTGAGATTATCTAAGGTATTTTTCCCAAACAGAAGGAAATAATTTTCCATATTTGTCAAGAAGGAAGAGAGATACTTTGCTTCTCCCAACGACTTCCTTCAACTCTTTTTATCTTAAAATTTATTAAAATTTCAATTCATTGTTTTCCTTATCACCTCGTTAGCAGCCTTACAATTTGCCTTGCAAAGAAGTAGAAATCCTCGGAATGGATTACCCAAAGAATGTGTATCCCTACCAAAACTAAACATATTAAAGCATTAAATATTTTTAATCAGAACTATTACAAGGTTTAAAACAGAGATAAAATGGCTTCAATGCAGGGAGACTGAGAAAGCCCTAGGCCCAGTGGTGCTTGTATTACCTTCCTTTCCTTCACCGCACTCAGTAAAGATCTGAGCATAGAGGGTGTCACATTGTTTTCAATTATTACCTTCCTTCAGCTAGGCGAATTAGCTATGATTCCAGCCAAAAGGATCTACTGCTTTGATATTTGTAACTAAAAGGCAAGCTCTAAACACACTGCAGAAATGGAAACCATTCTGGCTCTGGATATTCATTTTGTGACCCACTCCTCTTAGATCACATGATTCAATTCAAATATGGAACTGTCCTTCCTCAGGCAGAAATTCAAGGAGACTGGGACTGCTCTCTTCGATCAGAAAGTGCAAAGAGGAGAAAAGCATGGCTTTCCTCCCAAGTGCTTGTGCCTCTGATCCATTTTGTGGAAAGAATCCAAAATGGGTCCTTCGGCCTTGGTACCAGTATGGTTGCTATGGGCCTGCAGGAGTTAGTGTGAGGGAAGCCCATTAGGGGGCAGGTGCCTAAAGACGGGGCAAGAGTTAAAGACCTCCAGGGCCCTCCGCAGGCTGCCATGTACCCCGTGAGTGTAAACTGTGGGAGATTTGAGACCCCCCTGCACGGTGAGCCTCATGCTCGCGTTGTTGGTGATATACCAATCCATTGTGGTGGACAGAGCTTTAGAAGCAGGACTCCTGATGCCTGTCCTCCTTGCTAATTACATGAGTGTGGGCAAGTCAGTTAACCTCTCTTTGGTTCTGTTTCCCTGTTTGCAGAAAGCAATACTTGCCTGAAAGTGTTACTGTGACATTTAAATTGCACAAAGGCTGTAGTTGCCTAACATGTCACTGTGCACAAAGCAAGGACCCAGCAAATGCTTGTTCCTTCTTCATTTGTCTATGATTATAAGCTTCCTATGCGCTAAGGAAACTGTAGAATTTCTTGAGTACAAGAAATCAATATTATACCGCCATCTAAAATTCAAAATTGCATTAGTTGGTTGGTTTGTTTGTTTAGAAACTATGCCTTTAGGGGAAAAAATTACGGTGAGAGTGTCAGGAGAAGATACATGTGTAATGAATGGTCATGTGGTCATCTCACCTGTGTAGCCAAGGAGGGTTATGTTGTAAATCACCCATTCCCAAAACTATTTGCGAGAAGATACTTTAAATTTCCTCTAAAAATATTCAAATCAACAGAAAGGATGAAGGAATGGGGAGAGAAAAAGGGAAGTCAAGATGTTTGCAGTGGTGTTGGGAAGACAAGGAAATGATACAATAGCTACTGTATGGCAAATGCACTCATTCATTAAAAAGTCAGAAAAACGGCCGGGCGCGGTGGCTCACGCCTGTAATCCCAGCACTTTGGGAGGCCGAGGCGGGTGGATCACGAGGTCAAGAGATCGAGACCATCCTGGTCAACATGGTGAAACCCCGTCTCTACTAAAAATACAAAAATTAGCTGGGCATGGTGGCACGTGCCTGTAGTCCCAGCTACTCGGGAGGCTGAGGCAGGAGAAT
>PVKV010017882.1:0-25793 GCA_004027835.1 Alouatta palliata
GACTTCCTCCTTTCCTATTTGAATACCCTTTATTTCTTTTTCTTGCCTGATTGCTCTGGCTAGAACTTCCAGTACTATATTGAATAGGAGTGGTGAGAGAGGACATCCTTGTCTAGTGCCAGATTTCAAAGGGAATGCTTCTAGTTTTTGCCCATTGAGTATGATATTGGCTGTTGGTTTGTCGTAAATAGCTTTTATCGTTTTGAGATACATTCCATCAATATCTAGTTTATTGAGGGTTTTTAGCATAAATGGCTGTTGAATTTTGTCAAAGGCCTTCTCTGCATCAGTTGAGATTATCATGTGGTTTTTGTCTTTGGTTCTGTTTATGTGGTGAATTATGTTTATAGGTTTGCGTATGTTGAACCAGCCTTGCATCCCCAGGATGAATCCTGCTTGATCATGGTGGTTAAGCTTTTTGATGTGCTGTTGCAATTGGTTTGCCAGTGTTTTATGGATTCCTCAGATTTCTTGGATTGGGTTCCAACTTTCTCATGAATCTCAGTGATCTTCACTGCCATTCAGACCCTGAATTCCATCTCTGTCATTTTATCCATTTCAGTCTGATTAAAAACCAGTGCTGGAGAACTGCTGCAGTCATTTAGATGTAATAAGACACTGTGGTTTTTTAAGTTCCCAGAGTTCTTGTGCTGGGTTTTCTCTCATCTGTGTGGGCTGAAGCTCCTTAAATCTTTTAAGCTGCTGTCTTTTGGATGAGGCTTATTGCTTTTACATTCTGTGATGTCCTTGAAGGTTTGACTTTGGTATAAATTTAATTGGGTTCAGTAAACTGGCTACATTTCTGGGTGATTTCAGGTGGCCCAGGCTCAGCTCAGTACACTGGGGGCCTGGGACCAGGCCCATGGCTTTGTTCTCTGACCCCTCAACGGTAAGCACCTGCTGTACTGCCAGATCTGAGATGTTTCCAGTCAGCTGCCAGCAACACTCTGATGGAGAGTGCTGCCAAAAGCACTTCACTGGGGTGGCGACAGTGGGGTACACACTTGGGCATGCATGCCATCAACTACAGGGCAGCAATGTGGCAGAGTCCATGTGCGTGTGTGTGTGTGTGTGTGTGTGTGTGTGTTTGTGTGCATGTGTGTGTGTTTGTGTGTGTGTGTGCGTGCGTGCATGTGTGTGTGTTTGTGTGTCAGCAGCAGAGCAGCAGCAAGGTGGTGGGCCCTGGTACAGTGGTTGGGGGAGGCTGCAGCTAGGTGCATGCTGGAGAGGGTCCATCTGCAGAAGCTCTCTAATGGTTACGTGGTGCCTACCAATGAAGGAGCTAAGGATAGCAGCTACTGGAAAGCACCCTCATTGGATATCAGAGGCTGTACTGCAAGTGGGCAAGGTCAGGCAGTTACCCTGGTACAGGCTGGAAGACAGGGAGTGCTCAGATCAGACCGCGCCTGTGCCATGGACAAGAAAGCCCTGCTCTATTAACATCCTTCAGTTAATAAAGGCCAAAGCTACCTAGAAGAATGTAGTGAGCCTTGGAGATAGGCAACTCTGGCTGTGCTCTATTGCAGCTATTGCTCTGCCAGATGCTCTGGATTCTGCACAGATTGGAGTCCTGTTCCTGATAACTCTCTGATAAGCTCTCTCTGCCAAGTCAAATGTCTGTGTGGGGAGTGGGTTCCCCTGCAGCTAGGGTGCTGGGGTCCATGGCAAGAGTGGGCCATTCCATACCTGCTTAACTCACCCCTTTCTCAGGAGCCCCTCAAGACCAGGAATGAATCTTGGTGCTCAGTAGCCCAGTGCAGAGTTCCCACCTTCCTCCTCTTTTAGCCCAGGCTCTGTGTTCTCACTCTGTCTGCATTCAATGTCACCCTGCTGAAGATCTGCTTGGAGAGTGCCGGTCTTCTTAATGGTCTGGTCTCTTGGTGGGAGAAGCTCTTCCTGTGAGTCATCTTGCTTAACCTGTTTTCTTAATAAAACAATGTTTGCTTCCTAAAGTTTCAACCTTATATATAAAATAAATTAATTCAGACTCCAATATTCCTCACAATTGCATACCCAGTAAATTTTATTTTATGTAAATTATTATTTTAAAAACAATATAATAGCACCAAGATTTAAAATGACTTCTAATCAACTGAAAGGAAAAAAAATGGAGATTTTAAGGTCTTTTACCCAAAACCTCTCATTTTAAATTAGAGGCTCTGAAAGTTTCCGTAAATAAAAGTAATTGCTTATGTTAATTTGCAGCTAATTTTGCTACATAATATAGACTCTTCTGCCTATACATGTCTTTAAAAGAATCTACTTTTATGTGAATTATGTACCATTGATGTCAAGTTATTTTTATATTCAGAGAGTGAACAATTTATTTCTGTATTTTCTGTCATTAGCGTGCCAAACACTTTTGCTACTGGAAAGCAATAAAATTAATCATTTTTGGCTTTGGCTGCTGTTATGCACATAAACAGCAATCCTGATGAACTTGAGAATGCTCACTGTGCTCATACTAAGCCAATTAGTGCCTAGTTATTTATTTTCGCTGTAGTGGCTAGTGTGGGAGTGGTGGGGGTGAAGAAGCGGGTGGGAGATGTAGAGAGATAAGCACGACTAGTAGAGAAAAGGATACATAAAATTGGCAGAATAGTTTTCAGAACAAAAACTGTGGCAGTAAGAGAGCCAATGTCATAGGCAGCAGATAGCATTTATGACTATGTGTGCTTGTATGTGTGAAAACTTACAGGATATACAAGTGCGTATAATTCCTCTTCAAGTTTAAGGTACAAACAGACATAGTACTTTCATTTTAAAGTTAGGAAAATATAGTTTAACATTTTGTAATTTTTCTATGAGCTTCTACATGCAATCACATGCAATTGGAATTTGATAGTCCTTTCACATAGGAAAATGAGAGATAGCTAAGCATCCATTATTTAAGTCATTTTTCTCCAAGCACAGACTTACCGTATTATCAGAGTGACAAAGGAACGAGCTATTATTCAGGAAATGTGTGACCAAGAAAATTACTTATTAATTTTTTTTTTTTTTTTTTTTTTGAGATGAGTCTGCTCTGTGGCCAGGCTGGAGGGCAGTGGTGCAATCTCAGCTCACTGCAACCTCTGCCTCCTGGGTTCGAGCAATTCTCCTGCCTCAGCCTCCTGAGTAGCTGGGATTATGGGTGTACAGCACCATGTTCAGCTAATTTTAATATTTTTAGTAGAGATGGCGTTTCATCATGTTGGCCAGGATGATCTCGATCCCTTGACCTCATAATCTACCCACCTTGGCCTCCCAAAGTGCTGGGACTACAGGTGTGAGCCACCATGCCCGGGTACCTATTAAATTTTTTAACAACAAAACAACTATGGCTATCAGGAGATAGATGATAGATGATTAATTGATAGGCAGATAGATAGATAGATAGATTAGATAGATGCTATACAGCTGAACTTGATTCTCTTCCTCCGTCCATATAGTTTTACATATCTTCAACACCTAGTCATTTTTAATTAGTTCTATGTCCAGAACTATGGACATATGTTTACCTTAACTGTCAAATATATACAAAAGAGCCAAACTGCAAGCATTAAAAAAAAAGCAGGACAAGCAACATTTATCCACAGTTTATTGGTCAACTTACAAACAAATATAGCAAATTATAAATTGGTATCCTTAGTGATTATTAGAATTGTGTCACATATGCAGATAATATATTATTATTTAGAAGTTCTAGAAAGAATTCAGTGAGTACTGTAGCTGGGGGTACAGAGAGTAGCCCCCATTTGAGATCTTGCTTCATCATCTTCACCTGGTAGCTCTGTTAACTAAGGATGGGAGAGTGCTCCACTAGGAACTACTCAGTGGGTATTTTTTTCCATATACATTAAAGCTGAAGTGCCCCTCCTATTGTGTTCCATCCTCTAAAGTTTTCTTTTGCTTTCTTAGAATATTGCTGTAGAATTTTAGATCTAACCTTAAGGATTATTTTACAGACTAGGAAAGTTACATTCAGCATTATTAATTGCATGACCACAGCATTATTAATTACATGACCAATTAGTGGTAAAACTGGTAATCAGACAATTTGCAAGACATCTCCGGTTTCCTCTGACTACACCCTACTACCTTTTAAATATCCATTCATTCTCTTCTTATTCTCAGAATGTGGCTGAGAAGCATTGGAATGTTGTCTCAGTGGCACTTCTTTAAGGATTTTCGTTTTCCAAACACAGAAAAATCATATTGTTGACCATGTATTTTCCTTTTGCTTAATGTTTAAGGTGTGTCTCTATTTTTCTCTAAATAGCCTCAAAACCAGTGGACTTGAAATTATGCACTGGCCCTGTCCCTAATACTACGCAGCTGTGTCACATTCCTTGTCCAACTGAATGTGAAGTTTCACCTTGGTCAGCTTGGGGACCTTGTACTTATGAAAACTGTAATGATCAGCAAGGAAAAAAAGGTAGGTAACCTGACATGCCTTTTATACCCACCAATTGTATCAAATCATGACTTATTTTTAAAATGCTCTTCTATGTTCTGTGTTTGTAGTATTTTCCAGAATGGCTAAAGACTATTAATTTCAAAAGATGAGTAAACCTACTCCAGTGATGGTACCAGAAGATTAAAATAGTAGAATATAGGCATAAATTCTTGTTAATTTAGACAACATGGTGGAGAATATCTTAGACAGTTTAGTGCAATGGTTAAGATGAGCTGTGGGATAAGGCCTGGATTGGAAAATGTACTGTGTCCCTTACTGCTTAGATAAGTTAACCAACTTATCTAAATCTTTGTCCCCTTATCTGTTAAAGGGAGGTCATCTACTTTGTCTCTAAGGAACAAATGAGATTAACATGAAGTGCTTATGTTTCAGTGCCTGACCCATATCTAGTGCCCAATTGATAAAGCTGCTTATTACTTTGAAGGCAAAAATGTAAAAACTGTATTACTTTCAAAATGCAAATGATAGAGGAATAGAATAAATACAATGGTTTTCTTGTGGTGGACGTGGTGAGCTAATTTTCACGTCTTCATGATTGAAAACATTTTTCTATTTTGTTTCAAAGGGCAGTTTTCTAGTGATTCTACTGTGTTTACATAGTAATAAATAGACTTATTAATTTTGTTACACACTGTCAGGAAGGGCAAGATTTAGGTGCTATTAACGCACAAAGCAGGGCTTTGAATATTCCACACTAGAGCCCACATGGCTTATGTTCCTAATTCAAATTTCCAGAGGGTCTAAAATCAAATGAAGCTCAAAGAAATTGTTTCTCTGGAACCATCCAACTTCTTAGAGGCTCATTTTCCACATTTAATGATGTGATATTGCTGAAGATTTAAGAATAATAGCACTTTCATCTGGTCATCAATATTTCTGAATAGCTTGAAATTTCATTCCTTCTTTGAATATTCTGTAGCTATAGACTTTCCAAGTTAACCAAAATTTATCTCTTTCTGTTCCCACCCCGCTCTTCTACGCCCTGTGAAAGAGATGGGTACCATATGACATTTCTAGCCTTACCTTTGCGGTAGTAAACTAAAGTTCTCATTTTTTTCTATTCTATTCATTAATCTACTGACCTACTCATTTAATGAATCGTTCATGACCTCACATTAGCTAGAATTTCGAAATACACCAGTAATACCAAACAAAAATGACTTCTACCTCCACTCTTATCCAGCTTTCACCCTGAGGTTTTATTCAACTTTCTGAAATACTCAACCTTTGATGGTAACAGTAGGTTTTTCTTTCCCCTATAATTCAGGCTTCAAACTGAGGAAGCGGCGCATTACCAGTGAGCCCACTGGAGGCTCTGGGGGAACTGGAAACTGCCCTCACTTACTGGAAGCCATTCCCTGTGAGGAGCCTGCCTGCTATGACTGGAAAGCGGTGAGACTCGGAGACTGTGAGCCAGACAACGGAAAGGTGTGTGGTCCAGGCACGCAAGTTCAAGAGGTTGTGTGCATCAACAGTGATGGTGAGTCAAACACATCTATTATGTTTTTATGGATGTCCAACCCTGCATATATGTTTTTACTTACTGTTAAAATCCTGTCTTCTCTCATCACAACTAGTTCCATTTACAAATGTAGAAATAGCTGCTTCTCTGCCTTTCTCCCTCCCTCTCTTTCCCTGTTTATCTTTCTCTCTCTGTCTCTTATGTTCTTAATGAAATAGTGACAATGGAGAGGATGCATGAATAGTTACAGGATATTGTTAAATGTGAAAACCGAACAGATCATACAATACAAGAATTAAAGTATCATTAGGGCAATAATTTATTAAGTTTCCAAATTTAACAATAACAAGGAAAGGTAACTTTTTAAAGTGACTTTAAAAAAAACTGTTATAGGAAATGAAATATAAACAAAGAAGGGTTGTAAGTGTTGGTTGACTTGACTCTAAATGTCTTTTCTTCTAACCTCCCTGATACTGTGTCTTAGTATTATTTAATTTCCAGGCTTATGACAGCCTAGAGTTCCTGAACTGACCTTTGTTCTCTAGGGGTTCCCTGTTTAGGAATGTCCTAGAGCGCTGAAAAGTGGCTTTCCAGAAGATTCTTTTCTACAACCACAGGAATTACCTTGGACTTTTATAACTAATATTTATTTGATAAAATATGCTGTCTTGATGTTAGCTCTGATACAAGATTTTTACGTTCCTTCATAAGAGTACTGCTACTGTTCTGGTGAGAACCTTTACCTTGAAATCATCACACTTAGAAACCATAGGACTTCCGCAGACATAATTTAAAACCTCTGGACAAGATCATCTGTAAGGTTGCTCTATCTCTTGAATCCTGTGACTCTGCACATCAGAGAAGCATGAGTGCTAAACCCCAGGGTCCCATGGTTGACAGTTTATGCTGTTTACAGCATATGCAGAAACATTCTGGTGCCCCCTGGGGGGTACTGGAACATCTGGTAACCGTCATAATTCCTTCCATCCTATTTTCTTCAAGCAAGCAGAATTGTTTCCTCCTGTGACTCAGTCACTGTTCAGTTGTAAAGAAAGACACTCTCTGGGGTGGGACTGACAGACACTGCTATTACTGAGAAATTAGCCTTTTGTCTTTGTCCAGGATCTAATACAGCCATGCAGAACAATCTGAACCAGTGCTTGAGGTTCAAAAGGGAAGAAGGAGATCATTGTTCCAGATCTTTTATGATGAATTTTATATATTCTGCTTTTTTGCTGTGATAAGCATAATTAGCTGTGATATATCCTCTCTTTAGCTTTTCCTTACTCTACAATAAAGATTGGGAAAAAGGGAGGAAGTAACACTCAGAGATTGGCATCTAGGAAAAGAAAGCAAAAGAAGCATATCCTGTTTCTCTTTTCCTCACACTTGAAATCCTAATTTGGATCATACCACACTCTACGTTGTCTTCTGAATTACCGCAAAAACAGTAAGGATCATATTGAATTCCCTGATCATTTTTCTCAGTTCAAATAATTGTTCTTGTCCTTCCCTAGACCTCCAGAGGAATTAGGGTCTCAGGTATTGTAAAAAGTATTTTTGAGTGAAACAAAAAGCTAAAAAGTTACTTCTGCATGGCACTTCCACCTCAGTGTTATGCAATGAAAAATCAGATCTAGTCCACTTAGTGCAACCCTCTTCCTGGTATTTGTGCAAATTGAATTTATTTTATAGAGACTAAAGGAGCCAACTGTTTAAAAAAAATTACCAGTGGCTTAGTTTAATTTTGTTAAGTAAAACTTATTTTGCAACACAAATAATTACCTCCTAGCTTGTCTTGTGGAAAAACAGTACAAAGCAAGCGGAGGTATGAGTTAGGTGTGTGTAGTTGTACTGGTGACATATGTTATAACCTACAAAACACATTGATAAGGCAATACACATGAGCTGGTTTCACTTTGTCTACCTCACAAACAGAATGACTTTTAGAAAGATAAGAATGCGGCCGGGCGCGGTGGCTCACGCCTGTAATCCCAGCACTTTGGGAGGCCGAGGCGGGCGGATCACGAGGTCAAGAGATCGAGACCATCCTGGTCAACATGGTGAAACCCCGTCTCTACTAAAACTACAAAATAATAAATAAACTGGGCGTGGTGGCACGTGCCTGTAGTCCCGGCTACTCGGGAGGCTGAGGCAGGAGAATTGCTTGAACCCAGGCGGCGGAGGTTGCAGTGAGCCGAGGTCGCGCCACTGCACTCCAGCCTGGCGCCTGGTGACGGAGTGAGACTCTGTCTCAAAAAAAAAAAATTAAAAAAAATAAATAAATTAAAAAAAAAAAATGCAACTGATATTCAGTCTGTTATTGTCCTTTACCAGGACATCTTTTCCACCATTAAATTTTATCTCCTGACATTAATTAGTTGCAATTAATTATTACTGCTTAATACATTAGCTGTTTCAACTACAGGGATGTGTAAAATCAAGAAAATTATTTTTTATTATAAAGCTTAGAACCCGCTCAAATTTGTGTATAACCTGAGACATAATTGGGCTGATAGAGTAAGACAAAAAGCTGGAGACTTGTAAATGCTACTCCGCTATTATCATGTGGTCACCTGGTAGGTGTTTAGCAGCTGCATCAAACTTTGTTTTGTAATTAAATTGGGCCCAGGGAATTAAAGTGGATTCGTTGTGCAGACTGTACCTCTAGGCCTGGGCTGCAGCTATATATTTTGTTTTATAATTAAGTTAAAGCTTGACTAGGGACATGAAGCATTAGAGCCTGTGAAATGAACAAATAATAAAAAGACTTTTTTGTTCCCACATTCCTCACAGATTTCACAACTCTGTTAATGACCTCAAAACACTTAAAATCTCTATTTGTTTTCTGCAGTATTCTTTGTCAAGGCTCCCAGTGATCATTAACATTTGCTGCTGCTGCTGTTCGTTTTTCCATTTGCCTTCTAAGGAGGAGGTTTGCGGGAGGGTTGTGAGAGACCCCAGGAGGAGTTTTACGTAGCTTCTGTGTCTGTCAGAGAAGAAGACGGGGTGGGGGGGTAACAGAGTTGCAAGACAAAAGAGAGCACAAAAGACAATTAGACTCTCCAAAAAGAGATCAGCATTTCAATGTAATAAAACAAATATTACTCATTATTTAAAGATCGTCGGAAACACAATTCCAGATGTCCGAATACAAATACAGGAACCCACTTCAAAATCTGTGGCTTGGGGAGTCAGAGGATGTTATACTAGTGAAAAACTCAAAACCTGCCCTATTTTAATTTTTTGGATATTTGGATATGTTTCATTTAAAGATGTAAATCTGGCAAGGCAAGAGTATTTTGTTTCCTAAATTGGCTTGTTAGAAACTGAACAAAGCAAGGCTATTGGACTGGAGCAAGGGGAAATAATACTGTCTTATTCCTTACTTTTGAGAGTGTAAATCAGATATTGTTTCCATAATTCCTTCTCCTCTGCAAAAAAAAAAAGATGCTGTCTGTGTTTTCATATCATATGTGCTAGTTCAGATATTGAATATTGACACTTTTCCATGTGAATTTCAAAAACCAGTTACATTATTTGGGGTTTTTTGGCATTATTTTATAAAGCAGTAAACTTCAGTGGTTTCAAATACCTGAAGTTCTGTGCTACCTTCCTTTCCCCCCTCCTCCACATTAGTATAAGTTAGCATATAACCAATGACATTTGCATAGACACTTTCCTACTTGACTCAGATTGTTAAGAAACCAAAACATACTTTTATGGAAGTAAATCACGGCAAGTCAGCATTACCCAGCTATTAATCATACAGTATAAGAGTAACGAAGGGCACTGCTTTGGCCCGTCCTTGTATATTGTGTCATTCTTGAATGAGAGTAACTGTGCTATCCAAAGGCTCTCAGCACCACACCAAACTGGTTGGATTCTAGTAATGCTGAAGAAGACCTGTGACTAAGCACATGTGGAGATGAGCACTGAGGCCAGACCTAAAAGCAAGTTTTTTCTGCCTCTTTTGGGAACATATCTGCATATCATCAAAAGTATCAAAAGAACTGGCTTTGAAAGCACTTGGGGGAAGTTGACTGTGTTAGGCTATTCGTGCATTGCTATGAAGAAATACCTGAAGCTGAGTAGTTTATAAAGAAAAGAGGAAAAGAAGTTAAATTTGCTCACAGTCCTGCAGGCTGTACAGGAAGCATGGTGTGTTAGGTGCTCAGCCTCTGGTGAGGCCTCAGGAAGCTTTTACTTATGGGGGAAGGGTAAGCGGGAGCAGACATCTCACATGGCAAAGTGGAGCAATGGAGGGTGTGAAGAGGGAGATGCCACACGTTTTTAAACAACCAGCTCTCATAAGAACTCACTATCATAAATAAGGTCAGCATCAAGGAGATGGTGCTAAACCATTCATAAGAAATCTACACCTGTGATCCAATCACCTCCCACCAGACCCCACCTCCAATAATGGGGATTACATTTCAATATGAGATTTAGTGGAGATATACGTCGAAACTGTATCATTGACTTTAGTGTCCAGGGCACTGGCTTGCCGTGTGACTGCTTAATCTTTCTGAACTTTTTACCACCAATAAGAAGAGGAAAGGGAACACTTGACTACTCTTTCTTTCCCAAGTAGTTCATGTCAGACTTCTTTGTTTCCATGTAGTCAGCACTAGGAGGAATATGGGGGGCATATCGTTTCCGTATCTTGAAGAAAATATAAGAATTTTGAAAATTTATACAACTGGAGAACAGGACTCATTGTAGAAAGAAATGGGGAAAGATAGTGCCCTATTTTAAGTCCTGTAGTACAGTTTGTATGCAGTGTATAAACTGTGTGAATATGGAATTTTTTTCCAGACATATATTTATTAAAAAGTAACAATGTGAAGGAAGAAAGAGGTAAGTGGGACACTTGGTAAAAGATTGGGAGCAAAGCATGCCAGGAATAGAAAAAGAGAAATTATAGCATTCATAGTTGAGACTAATATTTTGAATGATTCAGAATGTTCATAGATTCTTCCAGAAGCATAGGTCAGGTCCAGGATTAAGATGCATGGAGCTTAAGGATGTGCTCCTGGTAGAAACCAGTAAGAAAAGGGGGAATAAATAAGCAAAATAGAGAAAAGACCATGGGTCTTGGGTTCCTAAAACCATTCCCAGGTTTAGTGATTCACTAGAAGGATTCACCATACATTCACACCTATAAGCATGACTTACTAAAATGATAGCATGCAAAACAAAATCAGGAAAAGCAAAAGGTACATGGGGCAAAGTCCAGAGAAAAGAAGATGAGTCCCAGAAACTTCCAATTATCCGTGTTGGCCAGACAACCCTAATGCTGAAGGAAAATCAGCTTGAGGTCAGGAATTAGGCCACAGCTGCAGAATCTGAAAGATGGGTACAGAGAGCCAGTCAAAGGGATCCCATGGGATCCAAACTGGCCAGCAACACTGTCCATTACAAAAGGAAATCCAGTTATGTGGTAAGGAATATAAATGTTGTATAAACTAAAAGGAACCAAAGACCCGATTATACAGTGTCTTCTATGCCCATGAGAATATGCAATTTTCCAGTCCACTGCCACTTAGGAAGTTCCTGAATTCCCAATGAAATTGAAATAATTCTATTTGAATTTTAATGCAAAAAGGAGCTTCAGAAGGCTGAAAAACCTAAATACTTCCAGTAGCAGACATTCAGATTGTTTAATATTAGAAAATGTTAGAATATCTTTTTAAGAACTTAAAATGGAAGAGCACATTTATAAATATTTTTGTGCCTTTCTATCAGGGAAATACGTTTTGTGCCATATTTTATCATTATTTATCAGTGATAAACTTGAACATCATAATACGCAAGAGAGAGTGCTAGACAAAAAGTTAAAATGTATTTATAGAATGGAATGACCTAAATAAGATTTGCTTTTGAAACCTTGGTGAGAACTTGAAGTTCAGATCAATTCAAATATCTATGGAATTAGATAAGAACACAACTTTAAATGCATGATCATTCTTTGGAACTGGAATCTACTTCTTAACACAAATTGCAAAACCATTATGTGGAAAACTTTCTTTTAAATGCAAGAATCCATCCTATAACTGAATTGCTTTTCCATAATTTAAGCAATAAGTCAACTAAGAAATTTCCTTCCTGTAGAATGTTCCGCCTTCTAATGTGTTTGAAATATAATTAGGTTGGATGTTATGCTAAATCTAAGGTCTCTTACTTACAAGCAGAATCATCTAACACTATTGGTAGGAGTCTGTTTCCTAAAATTGGATTGAGATTCTCTATGCAATTTGTCATAAAGATAAAAGTCATTATAACCTTTTAGAAAAATTAAGTCAATGAGTTTTCCTTCAGTGTTGCTGTGTAGTAATCACAATTTTATCTAAGACTATAAAAATTTGGCATCAGATACCCTAAGTTGTCTTCTATGTATTGGTATGTGTGTCTCTGTATGTATTACAATATACTTGGATATGTTAGTAAAAATTATTTTTTTAAGAAAACCATCAGAGTTTAGCCAATGTTCTTTGTTATTTTGAATGGCAATGTTGTAGCAAAGAGTAGGATTTTCTAAATAATTTTATTTATTTTTTAAAGTAGGGTAGATTCAGCAGAGACCTCAGATAAAAATTAAGTAATTATTTATTTACCACTTAGCGATACAAATTCGCCAATGAATGTTAGCTACCACTTCAAATGGCAAATATAAAATAGCTGTTTACTTTGTCATAAATGGTGGGTGCCTTAACACAACCAAGAGCAACCAATTTTCTCTTTATTTTCTTTTAGAGACAGGGTCTCACTATGTTGCCCAGGTTGGTCTTGAATTCTTGGGTCCAAGCAATCTTCCTGTCTTAGCTTCCCAAGTAGCTGGGGCAACAGTCACATGACACTGTGCCTGGCCAAAGCCAGTATGGACAGTGGAAACTTTCAGTTAAATTAGGCAGGAGTTTAATTATTAAACCCAGCAGATGAATTTCTTATGTTAATGAACCTTTTGTTTGCTTCTTTGATTCCATTTATATCCACCTCCTCTGTAAAATGTTGTCTTCCCATGACTTGGTTGATTCTGTATTCCCAATTTTCTTTCCACCTCTCAGACCATGTATCATTTAGCTATTGCTAGGTAACAAACCACCTTAGTGACTGCAGTCATGATGATGTGGAAGTGCTTGTTCAGGTTTCACCTGAGCTCTCTTGTGGAAGTTTGGCTGTGGCTGAAAGGTCCACGTGGCCTCCCTCACATATCTGGCAGTTGGGGCTGTCAGCTGGGGTACATTGGTACCCCATTGGTACATGGACTCTCATCCTCCACTAAGCTAGATCAGCTGCTTCTTATATGGTGGCTTTCTGGCATAATTTCAAGAGGACTAAGCAAAAGCTGGAAGTCCTCTTGAATTCACACAGTATCACTTCATCCACCTCCTAGTCAAAGCAAGTCACAAGTGACAATACAGATTTAATGGGCAGGAAAATAGACTCTGCCTTTTGATGGGATATGTAGCGAAGAATTATGGCAAAAATTTACTGTGGTCTACTCTCTAGTCATAATTATTTTCATTCCTGTCACATGTAAAATATACACCCTCCCCACCCAAGACCACAAAAATTCTCATGCACTTATATCATCAGGCTTAAAGGTTACTATGACGTTTGCATCTCTTTCAAATATGGATGTAGCTACTCTTGAATCAGAGGTCTGTGAATGAAAAGAACAAGGTATCTTCCACTAATTCCCTTCACACATACAGCATACACTATTGTGATTTTCCTTTCAGTGGAAAATCAAAATAGTGTATGCTGTATGTGTGAGGGGAATTACATCTGAGAAAAACAGGAAGCATTCAGCCATTTCTGCCCTATGACAACTTTTTTTTATTATTTTACTTTAAGTTCCAAGATATAAGTGCAAAACCTGTAGGCTTGTTACATTGGTATACATGTGCCATGGTGGGTTGCTGCACCTGTCAACCTGTCACCTAGGTTTAAAGTCCTGCATCATTAGCTATTTGTCTTAATGCTCTCCCTCTGCCCCACCCCTGACATACCCTGGTGTGTGTTGTTTCCCCTTCTGTTTCCATATGTTCTCACTGTTCAATTCCTACCTATGGTGTTTGGTTTTCTGTTCCTGTCTTAGTTTGCTGAGGATGATGGTTTCCAGCTTCATCGATGTCCCTGCAAACAACATGATCTCATTTTTTTTTTTTATGGCTGCATAGTATCTTATGGCGTATATGTACCACATTTTCTTTATCCAGTCCATCATTGATGTTCATTTGGGTTGATTCCATGTCTTTGCTATTGTAAATAGTGCTACAGTAAACATACATATCCAGCCTGTTCACCTTATAACAGGAACAGACAAAGTTCCTTGATTAGGCTCTACTTTTGTTCTCTGGGAATTTCTTTCTACTCCACTGTTTTCTTGATTCTTTCATTCTGAGCTCTTGAAATTTCCCCTAAAGTATCTTTCCTTTGCCATAGAAACGGCTTAGATTTGCACTCGAGAAACTTTCTCAGTCGGCCTCCTGGCCATGGAAATTAGAGAGGCCAAAGGACTTTATTTTTTCATTTTGAACTGTCTGAATTTCTCAAAGTCTAAGTTGGCAAAGTTTTACCAATGCAGCACCCTTAAAATATTTTGAATTTTCTGCATAAGCCACTGAGTATCACTTTGTGCCCCAAAAGCCATATCCATAACTGTTTTTCAAACAGCTTTCTTTTTACTTTGTGCTATATGTGAGTCTGCTGTGGGAAATGCTTCTAAGATTCTTATAAGCCCTTTAGTCTAGTTGAGAGGGTCTTGTAGGAATCACCTAAGTCTTTCTGTGGTGTTATAAAAGAATTATTAGCTAGATCCCAGATTTGATTTTTACCTTAGGTCACCTCTTACTTTTTTCCCAGAGAAATATTGATGAGAAATAGTTTTATTTTTTTTCATTTTATAATAGCCCATTGTGGCATCTTCTAAATTCCAATTGCAAATTGAATTATTTCTTTTCTCATAGCTTATCATTCTTGGAAGAAAAAGAAAACAATAAATTTTCTTTTTGGGAATTTCTTTATCCAGATACATACATTTTCAATCTAAGTTTCCACAAGAAACAGTTTTGCCAATTTTTACCACTACATGATGTAATATGTACATTATGGAACTAATTCTTCACTAACAATCTTCTTACCTACTTTTCCCGATCAAGATTCATTGGCTAGGAAAACAGACTCTGCCTTTTGATGGGAGAATTATGGAAAATGATTTATTATTTAATATCTGTCTCTATCCTTCACTAACAGTCTTGCCTACTTTTCAGCTTTTACCCACACCAAGTCTCCAAGCCAATGCTACTTCTTTTAGGTTTTCTTAAAGCAGCATCTTATTGCGACATATTAAGATCTATACCAGCTATGTATGCAGCATAGCAAATTAACCCAAACTTAATTTTTTGTATTTGTTTGTTTTGTTTGTCACAATTCTGTTAGTTGAATGGGCAGTTCCTGTGTTGTTTCTGCCTGATCTAGTCTTGCAGCTGCATTTAGCTGAAGAGCTAGCATGGGTGGAATGGCCCAAGTTACCCCCACTAATGTCAGTGAAGGTGCCTCACTTTATCTCCAGGTGTCCCCTCATGTTCCAGTAGACTAGACTGCCTGCTTTTCTAGCTGGTCTCAAGACAATTTTGTAGGAGGGAAAAACAGCTGAATGGCCACTTAATGCCTAGGTTCTGAACTCCTGTAAGATCTCTTCTGCCACATTCTATGGGTCAAAGCTAGTCTCAAATCTAACAAGGCTCAAGGAATAGTGGAACGGATTACACCTTTTGATGAGAAGTACTGGCCAGAATTTGTGGACTTACTGAATCTAGCACATGCTACTTCCTCTGTTTGCTCTATGCTATATTCTTTCTCTGATCCTTTCTTACAAGTTTACATTTCCTTTCAACTGTCTGCTTTAGAGCTGCACCAGGAAGTGCCAGCCAAACTTTACTGGCGTTTTAAACTAACTGTGTACCAAAGTCAAACTGATCATCTTTTCTCCAAAATCAGTTTCTCTTTCAGTTTTTATAGCCTAGTTCACAACACTACAATTTATTTAATCCTCAGTCCTTCGGATAGAGTGATATCTGTGAAGAGACATAAAGGAGATGAGAAAGTAAGCCCTATGAGAATCTGAGAAGAGAACATTTAGGGCAGAAGGAACATTAAATGCAAGACCCAGAGGTAGAAAACACTTTAAATATTTGAGGAACAACAAGGTGGCCAGGGTGATTGGAGTAGAATGAGTTAGAGAAGGATTATTGGGTGATGAATTTGAAGAGGTTACAGAGGCTTGAGACCATTCAGGGGCTTTGGCTTTTATTCTAAGATGGGAATCTATTGGAGAGTTTGAAACAAGGAACCAGAACTGACTTGTTTTTAAAGAATCACTGATGTTGCTTTGTTGAGAACAAACTTAGGGAGAGCAGAGAAGCAGCAGTGACGTGGCTGTAGCTTTAGCTGTAATTCCGATGAGAGATGACAGTGTGACTTAGATAAGGGTTGTAACAGTGGAGGGTGCAGTGCTAATTTAAAAGAATTACACTAATTAGGGAAAACTAGGGCAGCAAGCAGAGATGTTGGCATCCTTGAATCAGGTTTTCCTTATATTGGTATTACAGGTCTCTACCATAAATCCTCTCTTGATCACATCATTCAACTGCTTGAAATCTTTTGTGTTTGTTTGTTTTTGAGACAGAGTCTCAGTCTGCCACCCAGGCTGGAGTACAGTGTTGTGATCTTAGCTCACCGCAACCTCTACCTCCTGGGTTCCAGTGATTTTCCTTCCTCAGCCTCCTGAGTAGTTGGGATTACAGGCATGTGCCAACGTGCATGGCTAATTTTTGTATTTTAGTAGAGATGGGACTTCATCATATTGGCCAGGCTGGTCTCGAACTCCTGACCTCAAGTGATCTGCCCACCTCGGTCTCCCAAAGGGTTGGGATTACAGGTATGAGCCACCGTGCCAGGACAGAAATCTTTTACTGGCCTCCTATTGCCTCCTGCATGAAGTTCATTTGGAAATCAAAGAATGTCCTCCCCGATCTGATCCTGTCCGTTTTACCGGTTGGCTTTTCCGCCCCTCCCTTCATTACAACGTTGTACATTTTATGGAATTTGGAATGCAATCATTTACAGTTTACTATTCCCCACTATTTCTTCTATACTGTTGCTCACTCTGGGGTAGGTATCATGTCTTAATTATTTTTGTATGCTTGTTTCCTAGCACTATGCTCCACGTAAGAGATTGTCAATAAATCTTTGAACCATCACTAATTTCTTTCTTCCTTTTATCCCTAAACATCACATATTTTCAAGAGAAGACACGTAATTTCTCTTAAGTAAACTTTTATTATTGCCTTCACTGCAAATTCAAACTTTGCTTACCGGATGTCAAATAAAGCATGACACCAAATTGCATATCCTATTAACATCTCAATATGCCTTCAAATTCCATTACTCTCATGTCCCAGGATGCTGGAGCAAAATAGCTACTGTATTTGCATAGTAAGAAAAAGTAAATGTACAGAAAAACTTGAAATGTGAAGGATTCCTCCAACAGTATTTTCTCATTAGACCCTGTTTTATTGAGATTTAACTTTCTGGAGACCAGTCATTGCAGTACTGACTAGGTTCACATGCTAACTTTCCCACTTTCTTTGGCAAGTTCCTTAAATCTGTAGTAACTAAGTTTTCCTTATCTGTGAAATAAGAATAATACAGTTAACTGTTTACAGTGCCATTCTGTAGTACAAATGAGTTAATATGTGCTAAATGCCAGGAATTGTTCCTAGTATATGCTATTTAAGTGTTTGTTGTTACTATTCCACTAAGGTGGTTTTAATGTAGAGAAAGCTGAACACAGAAACTTCCTTTTTCTAAATTTGGTTACAGATAAGAATTTTATTGCTTACTGTAGTAGTCCATCCTCACACTGTTAACGATGATACTATCTGAGACTGGCTAATCTATAAAGGAAAGAGGTTTAGTTGACTCACAGTTCCACATGGCTGAAGAGGCCTCACTCAGAAAACTTATAATTATGGTGGAAGGCAAAAGGGAAGCAAGGCATATCTTACATGGCAGCAGGAGAGAGAGAGAGAGCAAAGGGGGAACTGGCAAACACTTTTAGAGACCATCAGCTCTTGTCAGAACTCCCTCACAATCACGAGAACAGCATAGGGGGAACCACTGCCATAATCCAAATACCTTCCATGAGGTCCCTGCCTGGTAGGGCTTACAATTCAAATTGCAATTCAAGATGAGATTTGGGTAGGGACACAGCCAAACCATACTACTTACCAATAACTTGATTACATGATTTGCAGCCTAGCTCATTTATATTCCTAACACACGTATAAGTGACCTTATTTTCAAAGTACATACATATGGCCTTAAAAAAAATGAGTGCCTATTCTATTTGCGATCAGAAAATAAATATAAAATTCCATAATAAAAAAATTTTTTTTCACCTGTTTTACAGAGAAACAGACCTCTGAATTGAGGCTGAGCTAATATCTTTTGAATAGAACAATATTATGTGAGTTTGACCAAACACAAAATTATTGTAACAATGTTATTAATATTAGAGTAGATTAGAAGTGCATGTTTTTTTTATTTGTGTAGAGTTAGAACTACACTGAATGTGTCACATTAGAATTGTAGTTTTCTGTTTTTAGAAGGTAACAAGTTACTGACTATGGTCAGAAATTGGACTTTGCTTGACTTATATACAAGCAATCTCAGTTGTTTAAATACAGCAATTAAATATAATTGCTGTGGAAATGCAGTTAAATATAAGTTGTAAAAGAAAGCTGTAGTAATCTTTGAACTTAAAGACCGCTGGTACTTAGCCCTGTATTAAGCCCAAGCTGAGGAAGATATATCTTCAAAAAAAGTCACTAGGAACCCCCATTAGGAAGTAAAAGAAGAGATGCTGCTTAGCTGTGATTCTCATTCTGAGATTTCTTATCTCAGGAGCACCTATGGTTGAAACAGGGAATATGGTATAGCAAGCTACAAGATTAATGCAGTACATTTTCTGGACTTTCAGTTTTGCTAGTAGGCTAAAAAGGGGTAAGGAATTTAAGTAAATTAACTCATTAAAATTTTTAAATTTTTAATCTTACATTGAAATTGCTGAATTGATATAAAATTATAGAAGATTAATACACGTTATGCTGCTTCCCTCCTCAGCATTCTTTCATTCTCTTCTATCATACACTGTGCCCTGAGTTTTTTTTTTTTTTTTTTTTTTTTTTTTTGTCCCTCCCATGACATACGGGGATTATCGGAGCTAGAGTTCAAGATGAGATTTGGGTGGAGACATAGCCAAATTGTATCATGAACATGTTATAACTTGTTGAATTAATTTCTCCTACTGCCTTTCATTTTCTTAATGAGCAAACATTTATTATCCAAGTCATTTAGGCACCCGAAGTTTAGAATCTTCATACTTGGTTTTACTCCATCTGTTTGCAGCATTCAGCAAGTTTACTTGAATGTTGTCTTTTCTTTCATAACCATTTATTTTATTATTATTATACTTTAAGTTCTGAGGTACCTGTGCAGAAAATTCGGGTTTGATACATAGATATACACATGTCATGGTGGTTGCTACATCCATCACCCTGTCATCTACATTAGGTATTTCTCCTAATGCTATCCTTCCTCTATCCCCACAACCCCTGTTATCCCTACCCTAGCCCCTACAACCCCCCACACACCACGGTTTGTGATGTTCCCCTCCCTGTGTCCATATGTTCTTATTGTTCAACACCCACTTATGAGTGAGAACATGTGATGTTTGGTTTTCTGTTCTTGTGTCAGTTTGCTGAGAAAGATGGTCTCCAGCTTCATCCATGTTCCTGCAAAGGACATGAACTCATCCCTTTTTATGGCTGCATAGTATTCCATGGTGTATATGTGCCACATTTTCTTTCTTTTTTTTCCAGATTACACTTTAAGTTCTGGGGTACTTGCACAGATTGTACAGAATTGTTACATAGGTATACACATGCCATGGCAGTTTGCTGCATCCATCCCCCCATCACCTACATTAGATATCTCCTAATGTTATCCTTCCCCAATCCCCCAACCCCCTGCTATCCCTCCCCTAATCCCCGCAACAGGCCCCAGTGTGTGATGTTCTTCTCCCTGTGTCCATGTGTTCTCATTGTTCATCACCCACCTATGAGTAAGAACATGCGGTGTTTGGTTTTCTGTGTTTCTGTCAGCGTGCTAAGAATGATGTTTTCCCGCTTCATCCATATCCCTGCAAAGGACAGGAACTCATCCTTTTTTATGGCTGCGTAGTATTCCATGGTGGTCATGTGTCACATTTTCTTTAGCCAGTGTATCATTGATGGACATTTGGGTAGGTTTCAAGTTTTTGCTATTGTAAACAGTGCCACAATGAACCTACATGTGCATGTGTCTTCATAATAGAACGATATATAATCCTTTGGGTATATACTCAGGAAAGGGGTCGCTGAGTCAAATGATATTTCTATTTCTAGATCCTTGAGGAATAGCCACACTGTCTTCCACAATGGTTGAACTAATTTATAC
This sequence comes from Alouatta palliata, assembly GCA_004027835.1. Lineage (NCBI taxonomy): Eukaryota > Metazoa > Chordata > Mammalia > Primates > Atelidae > Alouatta > Alouatta palliata. Next base: position 20,490 of record PVKV010017882.1, read on the forward strand.
TCCCACCAACATTGTAAAAGTGTTTCTATTTCTCCACATCCTCTCCAGCATCTGTTGTCTCCTGATTTTTTAGTGATAGCCATTCCAACTGGCATGAGATGGTATCTCAATGTTGTTATTTCTGTATGACCAGTGATGATGAACATTTTTTCATATGTTTGTTGGTGGCATAAATGCCTTCTTTTGGGAAGTGTCTGTTCATATCCTTTGCTCAGTTTTTGATGGGTTTGTTTTTTTGTAAAGTTGTTTAAGTTCTTTGTAGATTCTAGATATCGGCCCTTTGTCAGATGGGTAGGTTGCAAAAATTGTTTCCCATTCTGTTGTTGCCGGGTCACTGTAATGATAGTTTCTTTCACTGTGCAGAAGCTCTTAAGATTAATTAGATCCAATTTGTCTACTTTGGCTTTTGTTGCCATTGTTTTTGGTGTTTCAGTCATGAAGTCCTTGCCTATTCCTATGTCCTGAATGATATTACCTAGGTTTTCTTCTAGGTTTTTTATGGTGTTAGGTCTTATGTTTAAATCTTTAATCCATCTGGAGTTAATTTTTGTATAAGGTGTAAGGAAGAGGTCTGGTTTCTACACGTGGCTAGCCAGTTTTCCCAGCACCATTTATTAAACAGGGAATCCATTCCCCACTGCTTGTTTTTGTCCAGTTAGTCAAAGATCAGATAACTGTAGATATGTGATGTTACTTCTGAGGCCTCTGTTCTGTTCCATTGGTCTATATCTCTGTTTTGGTAACAGCACCATGTTGTTTTGATTACTGTAGCCTTGTAGTATAGTTTGAAGTCAGGTAGAATGATGCCTCCAGCTTTGTTTTTTTGCTTAGAATTCTCTTGGCTGCGTGGGCACTTTTTTGGTTCCATACCAAGTTTAAGGTGTTTTTTTCCAGTTCTGTGAAGAAGGTCAATGGTAGCTTGAAGGAGATAACATTGAATAGCATTGAATCCATAAATTACTTTGGGCACTATGGCCATTTTCATGATATTGATTCTTCCTAACTATGAACAAGGAATGTTTTTCCATGTGTTTGTGTCCTCTCTTATTTCCTTGAGCAGTGGTTTGTAGTTATCCTTGAAGAGGTCCTTCACGTCCCTTGTTAGTTGTATTCCTAGGTATTTTATTCTCTTTGTAGCAGTTGTGAGTGGGAGTTCACTCATGATTTGGCTCTCTTTAAGTCTGTTACTGGTGTATAGGAATGCTTGTGATTTCTGCACATTGATTTTGTATCCTGGGACTTTGCTGAAGTTACTTATCATCTTAAGGGGATTTTGGGCTGAGATGATGGGGTCTTCTAAATATACAATCATGTCATCTGCGAATAGACACAATTTGACTTCCTCTTTTTCTAATAGAATACCTTTGTTTCTTTTTCTTGCCTGATTGCCCTGGCCAGAACTTTGAATACTGTGTTGAATAGCAGTGGTCAGAGAGGGCATTCTTGTCTTGTGCCAGTTTTCGAAGGGAATGCTTTCAGTTTTTGCCCATTCAGTATGATATTGGCTGTTGTTTTGTCATAAAGAGCTCTTATTATTTTGAGATACGTTCTGTCAGTACCTAGTTTATTTAGAGTTTTTAGCATAAAGGGCTGTAGAATTTTGACGAAGGCCTTCTCTGCATCTATTCAGATAATCATGTGGTTTTTGTCTTTGGTTCTGTTGATGTGATGGATTATGTGTATAGATTTGTGTATGTGGAACCAACCTTGAATCCAAAGGATGGAACCGACTGGATCGTAATGGATAAGCTCTTTGATGTGCGGTTGGATTCAGTTTGCCAGTATTTTTTTGAGGATTTTCGCATCAATGTTCATTATGGATATTGGCCTGAAATTGTCTTTTTTAGTTGTGTCTCTGCCAAGTCTTGGTATCAGGATAATGTTGGTCTTACAAACTGAGTTAGGGAGAATTCCTTCTTTTTGTATTGTTTGGAATAGTTTCAGAAGGAATGGTACCAGCTCCTCTTTGTACCTCTGGTAGAATTCTCCTGTGAACCCATCTGGTCCTGGACTTTTTTTGGTTGGTAGGCTATTAATTGATGTCTCGATTTCAGACCTTGTTATTGGTCTACTGAGGGATTTAACTTCTTCCTGGTTTAATCTTGAGAGTGTGTAAGTGTTTAGGAATTTATCTGTTTTTTCTGGATTTACTGGTTTATTTGCATAGAGGTGTCTGTAGTATTCCCTGATGGTATTTATTTTAGAGAAAGGGTCTCACTCTGTCTCCCAGGCTGAAGTGCAATGGCATGACCATAGCTCACTGCAGCCCCCAAACTCCTGGGCTCAAATGATCCTTGTGCCTCAGCCTCCCAAGTAGCTGGGACAACATGTGTGCACCTCCAGACCCAGCTAGTTGTTTTAATTTACATTTTTATTTTTTTGTAGAGTTGAAATCTTACTCTATGGCCTGGGATGGTCTCTAACACCTGAGATCAATCAATCCTCCCTCTTTGGCCTCCCAAAGTGCTTGTATTAGAGGCATGAACCACCATGCCCAGCCTGAAGCCATGTTTAATTCTTACCTATAGCCATTACTTAAACCAGTAAAGTCTCTTCATCGTTTTTATCCCAGAAGAGGTGTAAGTATATAGAAAGAAGGGAGAATGAAAGTTCCTGCTTTGAATAAGTGGCTACTAGGCCTAGACTCACAAATGTATCTAAAATTTACCCCTAACCAATTGTTTACTTTACATTTTTCTTGAGACTGTGTCAATGAAAACATTTGCAAAACCCCTAGATTATACTAAAGAAGGATCTAACATGGCTTTTCAAAACAAGTTAGTGTCTATAGCAGATTTCTCAGTAGAAAGAGTGCAAAGTGAAATCTAGTTGGAAGAGGATTCTTCTAGGAACTGGTTTCATCTTTGTATAGCATGTGAAGTTAGTTAAGAAAACATCAGATGTACTTATAAAAGCAGAGGTAGCCCAACAGAGAGACGGTGGAGTGGCTTAAGTGCCTCAGCACATCTTTTATTTTATTTTTCCTCTGATTTTCAACTCCATTTGGACAGAACATTGCATTGCTGGAAATCATAGCTGCTGAGATATGATAGAAATGGCATGCTGTCACAAAATATTTTACAGATATTTTTATTAAGATTCCAAAATGTTAACTTTGATTCAGAACTATATACAAAACTTTAAAATAGGGAATTTATATGGAGAGCCTTCTGGATATTTAGTCTTGACTTCTCTAGGATACACAACCCAGGAAATGGCTATGGTATGTCTTTCATGAGAGAGCTAGAACACCTGAGAAAAGTTCTGACCTTATAAACAACATTTAAATATTATAAACAATTGGTTTAATCATTGGTTAGAATTCTCAGTCTGCTGCCTCGGCTCATTCGTTCTTTCATTTCACATCTGCTGTGCCTAGTGTATAAGGTGAGTTCAATGGAGAGAAAGTTAGCTGAGCACAGAAACTTCATTTTTTTAAATTTGGTTACAGATAAGAATTTTATTGCTTACTGTATTAGTTCATCCTCACACTACTATAAAGATACTATCTGAGACTGGCTAATTTATAAAGGAAATAGGTTTAATTGACTCACAGTTCCACGTGGCTGAAGAGGCCTCACTCAGAAAACCTAAATCATGGAGGAAGGCGAAGGGGAAGCAAGGCGCATCTTACTTGGCAGCAGGAGAGAGAGAGAGAGAGCAAAGGGGGAATTGTCAAACACTTTTAAAACCATCAGTTATCGTCAGAACTGCTGTATCCTAGTCATTATCTGCTATGTCTTAGGTATTACATTCTACGTTGCTGGCATTATATACACATTTATTGTGCTTGCTATGTTACAGGCACATTGTTATGCTGGCTATGTTGCAAGTATTACACCTGCATTAATAATAGCAGCCCATGTCCATCAAGTACTTGCTATCTAGTTGCAGATGGGAAAATATGTAATCACAATTTTAATATAGTGCAGTAAGGGCTAGAAACAGGCTCAGTGTGCCAAGGGGCACAGAAGGTTGAGTATACTCTCTGCCTTGCAGTGTCACTGAAGGTCTTAAAAAGATGACTCATGTTAACTCAAGGAATAAGTAAAAATTATTAAGAAGGTCACTATATTTTAAGTTAAATAGAATGATTATGCAAAGCACAGATGTATAGAAAAACTTGGGATATTTGGGGAACTGCAAATAGTTGGGCATGTTACTGCACAGTTCATGTTTAAAAAGCTGGAGGAGGTGAATCTTTGGGGATAAAACCATATCATGAGAGAATTGGTAAGCCAGGTTCAAGAGACTCTGTTTCATGAAAACAAAATGGAAAATATTCTGGTAGGGAAATGGTATAATCAGCTCCTTTATGCATAGAACTCCAACCGCAGCTTTAAGGAAGGGAGGTTGAAACAGACACACTTGCTGTCTTTCTTAGACGAAACCACAAACTCTAGCTAGAAAACAAATTTGGTCTAGGAATAATCCAGATGACTTTATTGCAGTGAAATCTGTTTTCACCCAGTGCTGTTGATGCTCTCTTGCTCTCTAGTCACACGTTATGTTTAGAACATGGACATGTATATCCATATGTTTTAGAATCTTTGTTTTATGTGAAAGAGTTTTTAAGGGTTTATGAACTAATGAAAAGAACTTCTCCAAATAAGTATAATCTAGCAAGTAAATAAGAATAGAAGTCATATTGTACACTTTATTTTTTCTTTATTTTATAGTCTCTGTGAAGTGTGGAATCCTGTAAGTAGAAACACTTTTTAGAATTGTTGGGAAAATTTATACCCAAGTATTATACATGCCTACTTCTGACATCTACATAAAGGTGCAAATGATTGCTGTATCATAATAGTATTGGGAAAGGCTGTAACTGTTAAATATATTTTATGTGCCAGAAATACTTTAAAATGAATAGTATAATTAATTGTATTATTTCCATTACTTACAAGTAGTAAGTTGTTTAAGGTCTACGTTTTTTAAATTGATCTATGGCTTGATTGACAGTGATAAATTACTGATTGTTCTTACCTTTTTAATTTAAAAAACTCATCTTCATTTATTTTCAATTTGACATGAAGAACATTAGGATATTTGTATATTTTATGGTATTTTTAATACATTCATTTATAATATTTCGTGGCAGGGTGAATTTAAATTAAATAACTCAGTGGTCTTTGGATGAACTGTACTCAGGCATGATCTATTGATTGTAGTTAGGGGAAAATGACAAACCAAAGTTGCATCTGAGTCATAAAGCAAGGCTTCACCTTTGTTCTCTGTAATATCCTCTTATTCTAATTTGATAAAAGCATTTAAAAATTGATTTGCTGATGGCTTAAAATGTAG
>PVKV010017882.1:25893-46460 GCA_004027835.1 Alouatta palliata
TGAGAACATACGGTGCTTGGCTTTCTGTTCTTGTGTCAGTTTGCTGAGAATGATGGTTTCCAGATGCATCCAAGTCCCTACAAAGGACACGAACTCATCATTTTTTATGGCTGCGTAGCATTACATGGTGTATATGTGCCACATTTTCTTTGTCCAGTCTATCATTGATGGTCATTTGTGTTGGTTCCACGTCTTTGCTATTGTACACAGGGCTGCAATGAACATACGTGTGCGTGTGTCTTTATAGTAGAACGATTTATAGTTCTTTGGGTATATATGCAATAGTGGGATTGCTGGGTCAAATGGAATTTCTATTTCTAGATCCTTGAGAAATTGCCACACTGTCTTCCACAATGGTTGAACTAATTTACACTCCCACCAACTGTGTAAGAGTGTTCCTATTTCTACACATCCTTTCCAGCATCTGTTGTCCTGGTTTTGATATCAGGATGAAGTTGGTCTCATAAAATGAGTTAGAGAGGATTCCCTCCTTTTGTATTGTTTGATACAGTTTCAGAAGGAATTGAACCAGCTCCTCTTTGTATGTCTGGTAGAATTCGGCTGTGAACTCGTCTGGACCTATTGGTAAGCTATTGATTGCTGCCTCTCCTTCAGCCCTTGTTATTGGTCTTTTCAGGGTTTCAGCTTCCTCCTGGTTTAGTTTTGGTAGAGTTCAAGTGTCTAGGAATTTATCCATTTCTTCCTGGTTTACTGGTTTATGTGAGTAGAGCTGTTTGTAATAATCTCTGATGGTACTTTGTATTTCTGTGGGATCAGTGGTGATGTCCCCTTTATCATTTTTTATTGCATCTATTTGGTTCTTCTCTCTTTTCTTTTTTATTAATCTGGCTCGCAGTCTGTCTATTTTGTTGATCTTTTCAAAAAACCATCTCCTGGATTTATTGATTTTTTTGAAGGGTTTTTTGTGTCTCTGTCTCCTTCAGTTCTGCTCTGATCTTAGTTATCTCTTGTCTTCTGCTAGCTTTTGAGTTTTTTTGATCTTGCTCCTCTAGTTCTTTCAACTTTGATGATAGGGTGTCGATTTTAGATCTTTCCTCTCTTCTCTGGTGGGCATTTATTGCTATAAATTTCCCTCTCGATACTGCTTTAAAGGTGTCCCAGAGATTCTGGTAAGTTGTGTCTTCATTCTGGTTGGTTTCAAAGAACATCTTTATTTCTGCTTTCATTTCATTTTTTATCCAGTCAACGTTCAGAAGCAAGTTGTTCAGTTTCCAAGTGGTTTTGCGTGTTTGAGTGTGTTTCTTGATCCTGAGTTCTAGTCTAATTGCGCAGTAATTCTTTTGATGTAGAATCATTCCCATTATTCTGATTTGACTGCCCATGTGTGTAGAGAAGGAAAATCAAGTTCTGGGACTATTCAAAGCACCCTGGAAAGCCCAGACCCTGTAAAGTTGTGTTTCCAGCTGACTAGCCACATATAAAGACTGTAAACATTTTCACAACTGAATGGCCTCCCTACCTACCTTAAATATTCATGAGTCTTTTAAAGTCACACCATCCAAAAAAAACCTATTCATCTGAAGGGAATTAGTTTCAACTTCAAGGTTCACTGAAATATGCCTAAATGTTATTCTACATGAATGGGGATTTGTCTTTTTTCTAAAAACTGTACATATCTTAAACCTGCTCCGGCTGAAGCAGTCAGGAAGATACCGAGCTCTGTTATACTAGTAATAGACAACATAACAGAGACCAAGAACCCCATGGCCATTCTGGGAAGTTGTACATCAGTATTAGTATACATCTAGAATGTATTCCAATAGCAAGTGCCCTCTGGACCTGTCTAATACACTGACATTCAAACCTTCATTTTGGACTAGATTCTGAGTACTACCACAGAACCAGGATACAGTTCATGTAAGAAGGATTACAGGTAGTTACTAAACATACAAGAACATTGCAACAAAGAAATACAAATTGATGGGACAATATATCTTTTCCCCCATCTGTATATTAAAAGCAATAAACTAAAAACATCCAGTGTTTTGAGAAATCTTTTAGAGAAAAGCAGGAACTATGAATTATTATTATGTTTAAAATCTTGTTTAACAACCTGTTGTAAACCTCAAGTATAATAATCTATACCATGTCTAGTAGTTTGTTCTAAGGAATCATACCCCAAATGTGGTTTCTTATTTTTTAAAATTGTCTACAATATCTACTAAAGGAAGAAGAATGAAGTAACTGAAAAAAGAGACCTGAAAGAATGAAAACAAAAAGTAGAGAACAGTAAGAATGTCTTTGTGTAGTTAAAATTTATTTGTTCTTGTTATTACTATGTACAACAGACCAGTATATTCTGGTCTTTTGAGCTTCCTGTCAATTATTCCTATCAATTCTTCTATTCTTTCACCAGATCCAGACAACTTTTCTATTGTTTGACCATTTACTTTACTAGTTACTAAAGGCTTTCTTCCTTCACTATTCTTAACTTTCAAAGATTCATTGATTAGTCATTTTTCCTAGCTGCAGACTCACATTTTTTGTAATTTTTTGACAGGGATGATGGAAATATTAAATACTTTTAGGAAAATTACCATCTTTAACCACACATAATCTCTCCATCCAAAGTTCAGTATATTGCTCCCTCCATTATTTGTCAAGTTTTTCTTGATTTTTCTTAGTTGTGATGTGAACATTTTGTCAGCTGGAGCAAAGAAATTCTCAAAGGTATGGGGTTGTATGATTTTTGCTATTACTGGTATTTTCTAGTGCCTGTGTCTCTCATTTAGTAATCATTTCTCAAAAAGCAAACATCTATGTGTTACTATAAAGACTTTTTATTTTTATTTTTAGAGATCAAGGATCAGAAAGCCAGATTTTTAAGTTATGAAGTGAATCATTTTTATATAATGCATTGAACTTTGAATTTTTTTATTCACCGAAGTACAAAATCAATATAGAACTGAAAATTATATGTTATGTATTATTAGGTCTTCAGAAAGTAGTTTTGCTGAAATATGTGTGACTATTAATAAAACACCATTTTTCTATAACTCTTCTTTACAGTGTGACTTGCAATAGTTAATTTGAGTTTGTTTACCACAATAATCATTTTATTTCCTTTGAATTCAAATTCTACAGACATTTATAAAATGTCTTAAATGACCTGGTACAGATAATTGTGAAAGAGACTATAAAAGTATAACAAAATAAAAATATTTTTTGTACCTGTTGATTTTTATTAAATGTGTGCTATAAATTGACATTTTTATTTTTCAAGTACTTTCGTATTATAGTGGAAACAAAAGAAATATTACCACAATAAATATTTTCCCTTAACAAAAGTGAAAGCAATGGGTTGATAGGAATTTTAGAGAGCTATTATATTACTATTTCCACAGCCTTGATGTAATCTGCTTTTTTCAATATATTTGCATTAAATTGATTCTTGTTTTACCTTATATTGTATTAGTGATACAAAATTCTCTAATAGGAATAAAATTACCCTTTAGCTGTCAGCCACAGATTTTATGTCAGATTGTCTAATACAGTAGCAAACAAAAATAAAAAGCAGTCACATGAAAAAATAAAACACGTAGAAAAATAAGCAAAGTACTTAAAAACAGTTTGTGTTGAACCTCATTTATAAACATAAGAGTATGTGAAGGAAAACTTGTATAAATCAATGCAATGAAATATTTACTCAAAGAACATTTTCAGTTATACTGATTTCCACTATTTCCTAATTAGGCAAAAGTTGCCTACTTCAATTGGGTGTTTGCCCGTGGTCTTGGGGAAACATGCACTTTTACAAGAAAGTTGGGGAAGCAGGCTCTGACTTTTGGGCTTCTTAGTAGGAATTCTGTCCAAGGAATAAGACGGGAAATGAATATGTTATTATGAATGCCCTCGCTCCGGCAAATAGCTCTGCTCTTTACCATTCACTCTCAATTGAGTTTTTCCCTCACACAGTCATGAAGGATGCTACTATGGAAATTTTTATCAGACCCTAATTCTCCTTTCTCTAATTTTGCTCATAGCTTGTCTGGATTTAGGATATAATCAGCTTAGAAACTTATAATTTTAATATTAGAAATCTTGCTCAGTCCTCTATCAGGAACAGTTTATAAAAGCCCTTTTAGAAAATAATGATCAGATGTAATTTATTTTTATAGGAAAACATATTCTAAGATGTTCTATACAGTTGTGTTAATGCTGAATTGTTTTACTGACTGGTGCCTGTTTTGAAGGCACTATCAGAAAAGGCACATTGAAGTTGAGGTAACTTCAAAAGGTAGTGAATACCCACTATTTAGCAATCCTCTTTTCTGTCTGCCCCCCATCACCCATTTGAAGGAAAAGTCATACAGTGAATGCATCTCTGTTAGGATAAGTACTTTCAGGCATGTGGCCCTATCTCAGTGCCCTAAGCTTGTGACCTCATTGTCTCTAGAGAGTTCTGTAATAGAAATCACAGTGGCAAATTAGCAATTTCTCTTCAAAATTAGTGGTTACAAAGTTCTTTGTAAATACACAGCTAAATGAATGCAGTTGGGCATGTTCAACTCTTAAAAGTTCTAAGAGAATGGAAGGTGACCTAGATGACATTTTGTAATCCGAAAGAAATACTTCTAATGGAACAACTCAGGTTGAAGACTCTTCTGTATTTGTCTTAGTATGTATGTGTGCATATCTATATGTGTGTGTGGGTATGTTCAGAAGTATGAAAGATCTGAATGTGTAGTATATATATTATCACTATGTTCCTTAAATCAGGTTGATTGGCAGTGTTTTTAAAATTCTTCAATAAAAATACATACATTTTAAATGATAACATTTTGAAGAGCAATATTTGTGTATTTTTTGAATAGCACAGTCAGCATTCTGATTTCCTATAAGACTTTTCAGTATATTTGTAGATTGGTGGTCTGCATATTGATCCCTCTTGTTCCCATGACTAAAATTGATTTTACCACCCCTGAGTTCTTTGACTGTCATTAAACTTACTTTTTCTCTATGTCAGAATGACATTTGATTGGATTATCCAAGAGAAGAAGGGTTCTGTGGTTGAGTACAATCAATATGCTTGTCTTCACTGATTTTATAGACCTTACAGTGACTACCTTCATAAATGGAAGCTGGAGCGATTTAAGTTCTAGTCACAGTATATCAAAACTTGAAAATGTTTTACAATTGTAACCTCTTGTCAATTTAATATTCAGCAAGCCTGTTTCTAAAAATAATATATACTCCTAAGTAAATATGACATTAATCAACGTTTTCAAGCACTTGATATTTGCACGATACTGAGGCACATGTAAAGATCAGTATGTGATTCTTAGTCTAAAGGATTTTATATCCTGGTGGCACATGCAGAATGTATGCATAAGAGATAACTGTTAAGAAAAAGCTTCATAATTAATTTTAAATAAGTCGTGCTGTCAAACTTTATAAAAGTAACAGCCTCCATTTATTTTGGCCACTATTATGTGTCAGGCTTGTTATGCTGTGTTCAGCTATGATGTATAGCATGTCTAAATTTTGTAAAAGCCCTCCAAAGGATTTAGTATTAACTCCATTTTGCAGACAAAGAACTAGCATCATGAGATCAAGAAACTTAAGATTGTGCAGCTTGCAAATAGTTTAAAGCTCACCTCCATTTGACTCAAATGCCTGCAGTTTCTCCAGGCACCATATTGCATCTCAGTAGATGTTACAGATTTTCAGAAGTAGAGATTATCTCCAGCTGTAACCATCAGGAAGCTTTGACAGAGAGGGTGCAGATTAATATAGTTACTCAGGGTACAAAGGGTTTTAATAAGTTGAGAGAATGAAGACAAGGTTCTAAGTTGGAAAGGAAAGACACAGTCGGTGTGTAAAGACAGAAGAGTAGCACATTCATTTTAAAAAATTAGATACACTGGCATGTCCAGAGCAGAAGTTTCATGTGAAAGTAGTTTGAAAGCAAATTTGCAGGGTCGATAGCCTAAGAGTATAGAAGGGTTTGCATGCTATCTGATGGTTTAGAATTTGCTCTTGCATGAACTAGAGTTATGTGAAAGCTTTATTGGGAAAAGTACATTATCAAAAGCTATATCAAGAACACTGTGTTGCTATTAGTCTGACAGAAATGGAGGATAGATTGAATGTTTCACAGAATTAGAGAAAAGAATTAGGAAGCATTTGAAATAATCCAGTGTGTAATGTTCCCCTCCCTGTGTCTGTGTGTTCTTATTGTTAAACACCCACTTATGAGTGAGAACATGGGATGTTTGGTTTTCTGTTCTTGTGTCATTTTGCTAAGAATGATGGTTTCCAGCTTTATCTATGTCCCTGTAAAGGACATGAACTCATCCTTTTTATGGCTGCATAGTATTCCATGGTGTATATATGCCACATTTTCTTTATCCAGTCTATCATTGATGGACATTTGGGTTGGTTCCAAGTCTTTGCTATCATGAAGAGTGCCACAGTAAACATACGTGTGCATGGGTCTTTATAATAGAATGATTTATAATCATTTGGGTATATACCCAATAATGGGATTGCTGGGTCAAATGGTATTTCTATTTCTAGGTCCTTGAGGAATCACCATACTGTCTTCCACAATGGTTGAACTAATTTACACTCCAACCAACAGTGTAAAAGTGTTCCTATTTCTCCACAGCCTCTCCAACATCTGTTGTTTCCTGATTTTTTAATTGTCACCATTCTAACTGGTGTGAGATGCTATCTCAATATTGTTTAGATTTGTATTTCTCTAATGACCAGTGATGATGAGTATTTTTATCATATGTTGTTGGCTGCATAAATATCTTCTTTTGAGAACTGTCTGTCTATATTCTTTGCCCACTTTTTGATGGGGTTGTTTTTTTCTTGTAAATTTAAGTTCTTTGTAGATTCTAGATATTAGCCCTTTGTCAGATGGGTAGGTTGCAAAAATTGTTTCACATTCTGTTGGTTGCCAGTTCACTCTAATGATAGTTTCTTTTGCTGTGCAGAAGCTCTTAAGTTTGATTAGCTCCCATTTGTCTATTTTGGCTTTTGTTGCCAATGCTTTTGGTGTTTTAGTCATGAAGTCCTTGCCCATGCCATGTAAAATCTAAAAATAGAAATAGAGAGTAGAATGGTGATTACCAGAGGCTGAGGAAGGAAGACAATAGGGAGAGATTGCCCAACATCTACAAAGTTATAGTTGAATAAAGGAAAATAGTTCTAATGTTTCTTGCACAGAGGGTGAGTGAGAGGGTGAGTGTAAACAATAATATTTATTTCACAGTAACTGGAAGAGGGAATTTTGAATACTCTTACCACAAAGAAACAGTAAGGGTTTAAAGTGATAGGTTAATTATCCTGATTTGATCATTGCACAATGTATACATATTGAAATACTACATTGTATACCATAAATATGTACAATTCTTATGTCTCAATGAAAAATAAAACTTAAAGAAATAGAATTTAAAAACTAGAGTCACCCAGGAAGAGGAGGGTTCTAGTAGAATCATCAGTCCTCAGGATAGATCATCAACAGTTTTAACCCTAGGACAAATCCAAAGAATAAATGAAAAATGGACCAATACACGAAGAGTCTGAAACCTAACTTCAAATTACCTCTATCATGAAAACTGGATGAAATTGTCTAGGATAGCAAGTATACAAATATTATGTGAGATAAACAATAGAACAATCACACAATCACACAAAAAAATAGTAAGGATAACAAAGATTTGAAAAACAATGGACAAATCTTACCTAAAAGAAATATATCCAATAACCACTGAGTGTCTTTCTCAGAACACTTGAAATCTTTAACTATTATGGGACTTAAAACAAATCTCAATATATTTTAAGCTTTCAAATTTTCCAGAATTTATTCACATGAATTTCAAAACAAGACAAAACTAAATGACTGAGTTAAAAGTCAGAATGCGGGTTACCTTTAGGGAGAAGAAAAGGTGAAACAGAAGGGTTGTGATGGTGCAGTCCGGTTCAGTGCTGCTGGCAGTGCTCCAAATTTGGTAAACAAATATGTCAGGAAGTCTATATTAATAAACAGTAAAAATGTAAGTATCAATAAATGCTCATGAATGAAACCTGTTTCTATATGATCCTCTGTTCTTAACTCTGATTTCATTTATAGTCCATGCCACAGAATTTGATAATTTATTATTTCACATGTGTTCATTTTGTCCACTGGACTTGATTGTACATTTCTTGAAACCACTAGCCATATTTAATTGGTTTTTTATTTTCCAGAGCACCAAGTTCTAAGCACATAGCACATGCATAGCAAATACTTTTTGGGTAATACAATTTCAAGGGAAAGAAATCGGATACATTCATGCGTGTGCATGTATCTGTGTGTGCATGCATATGTGTGTGTGTCTTTCTGTTTTCTTTGCAGCTATGGGGATAATCTGTTGCACTTTTTGAGGAAAAGAATGCTTGTCTTACGTTGTTTACTACATGTATCCACTGCACCTAGAACAATGCCGGCATGTAATGAGTAAAGACTGGTATTTACAAGCATTCATTCATACATGCCCTAGTTTTGCTTTTCCACCACTTAGAATACACTCTCCCTTCTCTCTACAGAAATTCTACCCATTCCTCTAAAGCCAAGTTGAACAATCTTCTGTACAGTCTCTTACTCTTCCTAATCCCGATCAAAAGCTTTCCCCTTGCATATCAGAAGCAATTTCTTTGTATCCCTTTTGTAGCATCTCTGATGATTTCTGCTTATTATACTTAGTTGTGAACATACCTGTGTCTTCAACTTAAATTGTAAGATAGTGGATAATGTGGGGAAAGAAAGGGGAAACAAACAGGCACTAAAATGTTTTAAATAGCTACTATGCCCTAGACTCTAAGCAGGGAGTTGTGTCAGCTCTGAGAAGTTAGATAAGGTGAGCAAAGTGACCCATCCAGCAAGCAGTCAAGCTCTTGTTTGTATCCAGGTCCCTCTGTCTCTGCAGGCAGTTCCCTTTTCACCTCTCCATGCTGCCTCCTGAGCAGACAGTGTGTCTGTCCTACCTATCTGTGGCACTCACCACTCCTGGCCTAGTGTCCTCCACATAAGTGGTCCAGAAAGATTTGTAAATTTGAATACTCTGTTGGTTCTTCAGTTACAAATGTTAAATTTTTCTGAAAGGCACCCGATTCTAGGTGGGAAGAATGCAAATTAGCATATAGAGATGATACGTCTGTCAGTTTTCATAAGGGATCAGAAAAATAAACCTATAGAATTCTCTTTGATGTATCTCATTGCATGCAGCTTTAAAATATGCTTTCTATAAACTTCTGTTGAATTGTGCTGAAAATGTTGTAGTTGTCTACCAACTGCTCAGATCAAAAGAAGGAACTAAAAAAGACTTGAGGTGAAATAGCAATCAAAAGCTGATGTTGAAATATTATGATATGCTGGGCTTTTCTTCTTTTGCTCTTACCTGATTTTCTTGTGCTTATTTTTTACTTCATAGTTTTACTTTGTTATACGTGATGTATCTATTTTTTAATGACATTCCCTGTTTCTGGAGGGCAAACTTTTTTTTAACTCTTTAAAAATACAGTTTTGTGATTTTTTAAATAATATGGAAGTATTTCTATCTTCTCTTCATTAAACAATTGGATCTATGAATGTATACATATTACATATACAATTATTTTTGGTATGAGAAATACCATTATTTTCTCTATTTTATTTCATTGCATCATGTAAAGACTCTGTCTACATGACCATGACTGTAATTCTGGTAAGTTTTAGCAATACAGTTATATATATATATGTCTTCTTATTACCAAAAGTACTAATGGCATTACATGAAAATTGGTGCCGTATCTCTAAATTCAAGCTCATTATTTAATACATCTGGTGCCTAAGGAATTATTAAATATATCATTATTTTCAAATAAAATTTTATATTTAATCTTTCAAAAATGCAATTTAAATTCAGCTGTTCTGTAAAGGCTAGTTTTATGGAGATTTAGATTATTAGCAAATAGCCAATTTTTTCCTTAAAAAAATAGAAAGTTTTACAGGTAAGAATTTAAAATCAAAATGTTAGTTACAGAAATTTACACTGAAGATGGACATTGGTATTGACTTTTATACAAACAAGGTCATCTCTGCACACAGGCAAGGTCAATGGACTTTTGGAAGCCTCCTTTTGTAGGAAGATAGGGATGAGGCACTGTAACACATCCATGAAGTACACGTCAGTAATTTTTCTTCTGGTAGAGCTAACAGATCAGTAGTAGGTCATCTGGAATCATGAATGAGTTCTCACCAAATTATTCTTAGGGTAAAGGGACATTAGATTACTCGGTTACCATACTTATCTTTGATTCTGCTTTTTCTTGTTTAAAAATGAGTCAATGCATTAGTTTAACATTTCTCACTTTATAAGTGTGTTTTAAGTATTTAATGTACATGTGTATTTTAAGAGTGCAATTGCTTTAAGTTTTGCATTTGAACTTACTTGTAGTAAGTTCAGAAAATTAACTATGTATTATATTTGATTATAGTTTATTTTATTCATTACAGCCAGAATACAGCTTAAAATAAAGATGTACACAAATCATGGCTCTTAGAAATCTCAAATTTAGAAAGGAAAATGGAAAAATAACTTTTAAAAATGATCACAACCAAAAGTTCTTGTATTTATATAGTTTAAACATGTTTCATTCACTGCTTACTGATTCACCGTATACTTTAAATCATGATTGATGCTGCTACTTGAAATATTTTGACAGGCTCTTAACTGAGTTTGGGCAGCCACAGTTATGAAGTCACAACTCATTAAGCCAAAGCAGTACTCTTTGTTTCTTCTCAGTAACTTGTGAGCTTATATTCCTGGACAGTAAGATACAACCAAGATATTATATATGCAAATCATTGCCATAGGGGTACACAAAAGACTACTAAAATATAAGACCTGAAGTCTAGGCCCTGTTCTGCCACTTACTATAAAACATAGCTGTCTTTTCTCCCCATCACAAGCTTAGTTTATTCATCTCTTTATATATATATATATATATATATATATATATATATATATATATATATATATGAGATCCCTGTAGCTTTAATTTTCTATGGCAATAGCTGTGTGTTTGGTAATGAATCTAGCTAGATGCAATGGCAGTGTGTTATTTTCATAATCAGTAGATGATGAGTTAAATTTTTATATAAATAGATCATATTTAATTATTGATATTGTGCTTATTTATGGCACTATGGATTATTAAATTATCTGTATTGTACATTTACAGAGTCTTCTTTCAGCTAAAAGGTAGGCGTGTTGTCTGAAGTCGAGTTGGAAATTGTCAAAGGTCAACCAGAGATAAACAAATAACAAGTAGAAAAATGGGCTCAGTTCACCATCGTATATGGTCACTTATAGTTGTTCCATAGCAAACTTGTTGAAGCTGTGAATATTCAGTTAAAGTATCACATACCTAGCAAGCAATGTTAATATTCTGAGAGGCTAATAAAGGTTGATACAGAGTCTGATGAATAAATTTCATTCTTTGAACAGGAACTAAAATCACAGTGAAATGTTTCCATCTTTAGATGAAAGCATGTGTTTTCATTGTTTTTGATGCGATGGGCTCAGATGTGTTCCTGATTAGTTACATGTAAAATCTGTTTCTGCGGTTAGTATTTTTATAAAATCATTTATCACTTATGCCACTCAAAGCAAAAGAAGACGGTTTCAAATGAGTATAAATTTGAAACAACTGGTGATCTTCTTAACAGAAAAATCCATCTTCCTCTTCAGTTAGAAATGGAGTAACAGAAGTCACTGTCACTAAAGGTGGAGCACCCCCACGAATGTTAGTGATTCTTAATGTTGGAGCTTTTATGCAGTCATAATCAAATGTCTCCGTGTTCTTCCAAAGAACAAACTAATAATCTTGAAAGGAGAAAGCAAGTACAGTAATGTATTTTTTAATTAAGCACATAATAAAGTAAGTATGTTTACTATATTTTTAGTATTAATGAATGTTTATACTGTTAACCTGTTCAAAAAATTTTGTGAAATATTTAATGGATGTTAAAAATTGCATGTAATATTGTATATCATGAAGCATAAAGATAAACACTTACTAAAATGCTATCCAATTAAATAAATAGAAAATAAATAGAACTCCACTCCTAAAATTGAAGCTCCCTGGACTCCTCATGATCTCCTCCTTCTCTTTCCTCCTCAACCCCTCTCCAGAGTGAATCTCTAGGTGAATTTTGTGTTCATCGTTATGGCTTTGCCACATATGTATGTGTGTGTGTCTAAACATATCATGGTTACTTGTTTTAAAACTTTATATACATAATATTCATTTATTCAACAAATATTAACTGATTGCCTACTCTGTGCCAGGCACTATTTTAGATGTAGATGATATAACTGGATTTAAATAATGTCTCTGTCTTCATTGACCTTAAATTCTAGAAGAGAAACAGACAATAAATGAGTAAACACATAAAATATGATGTGTCAAACAATGATAAGTGTTATGGAGAAAAATAACACAGGCTGAAAGAGATGGGAGTGTATTTTTTTTTTTTTTTTTTTTTTTTTTGGAGTGGTTAAGAAAAGCCTTTCTGAGGTGGAACATCTAAGCAGGGACAGAAGAAAAGGACTGAATAATCTTAAAGGCAGCTGTGGGGATTGTGTGCTGAGTGGAGGGAAGAACAAGGGCCAAGACCCTGAGATGGTGCACACGTAGCACGTTTGAGAAATGGCAGGAGGCAGGGTGCCTGGAGCCAAGAGGGGATGTGTAAATTTGTGTGTGCATGTGTGTGCACCTGTGTGTGTGCACCTGTGTGTGTGTGCATGTGTGTGTGTGCATGTGTGTAGGGAAAGTGGAAAGGGGAAGAGGGATGCAGGGGAGTAAAAATGTAGCAGGTCACCAGATCCTAAGGGCTTTGTAAACTGTGATGAACACATCAAATTATTTTTTAAATTGAGTTGAAATTCATGTAACATAAAAGTAACCATTTTAAAGTAGACAATACGGTGGCATTTAGCATATCCATAATGTTGTGCATCCGCTACATGGATCTAGTTCCAAAATATTTTCATCACCTCCAGAGAAAACATTGAGTAGTTATTCCTATTTCCCTGTCCCCTCAGCTCATGGCGATCACTGCTCTGTTTGCTATTTCTATGAATTTACCAATTCTGGATATTTCTATAAATGGAGTGATATGATATGTGACCTGTCGTGTCTTGCTTCTTTAAGTTACCATAATGTTTTCAAGGTCTATCCATATTATGGCATGTACCAGTCAGTACTTCATTCCTTTTTATGGCTGAGTCATATTTTGTGTTCCTCACTTTGTTTACCCATTCATTTGTTGATGGACATTTGAGATGTTTCCATTTGACTGTTGTAGTTTTGGTTGTTTTTTTTTTTTTCTTAATTCTTGAAAAGTTTGCAGTTTATTTTATTTTTTCATAAGTTATTGGGGTACAGGTATTATTTGGTTACATGAGTAAGTTCTTTAGTGGTGATTTGTGAGATCCTGGTGCAGCCACCACCTGCGCAGTACACGCTGTGCCACATTTGTTGTCTTTTATCGCTGGCTCCCCTCCCACTCTTCCCCCACAAGTCCTCAAAGTCCATTGTATCATTCTTACGGCTTTGCATCCTCATAGCTTAGTTCCTTCATATTAGTGAGAATATACAATGTTTGCTTTTCCATCCCCGAGTTATTCCACTTAGAATAATAGTCTCCAGTCTCACCCAGGTCATTGCAAATGCTGTTAATTCATTCCTTTTTGTAGCTGAGAACTATGTAGAATAATAAATAGTCATATATGTAGTGTGATTCCATATATATATATATGTATATATATGGAATACTGTGTATAGTCAGCAAACAGAGTTTGACTACCTCTTTGTATATCTGTGTGTGTGTGTGTGTGTGTGTGTGTGTGTGTACTGTGATGGTGATATCTATACCACTATAGTGTGTATATGATACCTGTCACTATAGTATATGTGATATATATACTATATATGTGATATACATATACTATATCATATATATGATATATATGTATATGATATATCACATATAGTATATATATCATATACTACTAGTGATATATATCATATACATACTATATATGTGATATATATCACAGTTTCTTTTTCCATTTATTGACTGATGGGCATTTGGGTTGGTTCCACGATTTTGCAATTGTGAATTGTGCTGCTATAAACATGAGTGTGCAAGTATCTTTTTCAAATAATGACTTCTTTTCCTCTGGGTAGATACCCAGTAATGGGATTGCTGGATCAAATGGTAGTTCTACTTTTAGTTCTTTAAGGAATCTCCACACTGTTTTCCACAAAGGCTGTACTAGTTTACATTCTCACTGGCAGTGTAGAAGTGTTCCCTGATCACTGCATACATGCCAGTATCTACTGTTTTTTTAATTTTTTTATTATGACCATTCTTGCAGGAGTAAGGTGGTATTGCATTTTGGTTTTGGTTCACGTTTCCCTGATCATTAGTGATGTTGAAGATTTTTTCATATGTTTGTTGCCCATTTGTATATCTTCTTTTGACAATTGCCTATTCATGTCCTTAGCCCACTTTTTTTTTTTTTTTGTACTTTAGGTTCTGGAATACATGTGCAGATCATGTAGGATTGTTGCATAGGTACATACATGGCAAGGTGGTTTGTTGCCTTCATCCCCCCGTCACCTATATCTGGTATTTCTCCCCTCTTTATCCATCCCCACCCTCCCCAACCCCCGCTGTCCCTCCCCTAACCTCCCACAACTGATTGTAGTATGTGATGCTCCCCTTCCTGTGTCCACGTTTTAATTGTTCAGCACCCGCGTGTGAGTGAGAACATGCAGTGTTTGGTTTTCTGTTCTTGTGTCAGTTTGCTGAGAATGATGGTTTCCAGATTCATCCATGTCCCTACAAAGGACATAAACTCATCGTTTTTGATGGCTGCATCGTATTCCATGGTGTATATGTGCCACATTTTCCCTGTCCAGTCTATCATCGACAGGCATTTGGGTTGGTTCCAGGTCTTTGCTATTGTAAACAGTGCTGCAATGAACATTTGCATGCATGTGTCCTTATAGTAGAACGATGTATAATCCTTTGGATATATACTCAGTAATGGATTTGCTGGGTCAAATGAAATTTCTATTTCTAGGTCCTTGAGAAATCGCCACACTGTCTTCCACAATGGTTGAACTAATTTACACTCCCACCAACAGTGTGGAAGTGTTCCTATTTCTCCACATCCTCTCCAGCATCTGTCTCCAGATTTTTTAATGATCGCCATTCTAACTGGCATGAGATGGTATCTCAATGTAGTTTTGATTTGCATTTCTCTAATGACCAGTGATGATGAGCATTTTTTCATATATTTGTTGGCCTCAAATATGTCTTCTTTTGTAAAGTGTCTGTTCATATCCTTCGCCCACTTTTGAATGGGTTTGTTTGTTTTTTTTCTTGTAAATCTGTTTTAGTTCTTTGTAGATTCTGGATATCAACCCTTTGTCAGATGGGTAGATTGCAAAAAAATTTTCCATTCTGTTGGTTGCTGGTTGTTTCTAATGATTGTTTCCTTTGCTGTAGAGAAGCTCTGGAGTTTAATTAGATCCCATTTGTCTATTCTGGCTTTTGTTGCCATTGCTTTTGGTGTTTTAGCCATGAAGTCCTTGCCTATGCCTATGTCCTGAATGGTTTTGCCTAGGTTTTCTTCTAGGGTTTTTATGGTGGTGCATCTTATGTTTAGATCCTTAAAACCTCTGAAGTTAATTTTAGTGTAAGGTGTCAGGAAGGAGTCCAGTTTCTGCTTGTATTTCTCAGGTTTGTCAGAGACTAGATGATTGTTGATGTGTGATGTTGCTTCTGAAGCCTCTCTTCTGTTCCATTGGTCTATGTCTCTGTTTTGGTACCAATACCATGCTGTTTTCATTACTGTGGCCTTGTAGTATAGTTTGAAGTTAGGCAGCATGATGCCTCCAGCTTTGTTCTTTTTGCTTAGGATTGTTTTGGCTATGCAGGCTCTCTTTTGGTTCCATATGAAGTTTGAAGTGGTTTTTTCCAGTTCTGTGAAGAAGGTCATTGGTAGCTCAATGGGATAATATTGAATCTATAAATTACTTTAGGCAGTATGGCCATTTTCATGATGTTGATTCTTCTCAACCATGAGCATGAAATGTTTTTCCATCTCTTTGTGCCCTCTCTTATTTCACTGAGCAGTGGTTTGTAGTTCTCCTTGAAGAGGTCCTTTATATCCTTTGTTAGTTGCATTCCTAGGTATTTTATTTTCTTTGTAGCATTTGTAAATGGGAGTTCACTTTTGATTTGGCTCTCTGTTTGTCTGTTATGGGTGTATAGAAATGCTTGTGATTTCTGCACATTGATTTTGTATCCTGAGACTTTGCTAAAGGTGCTTATCAGTTTCAGGAGATTTTGGGCTGAGACAATGGAGTCTTCTAAATATACAATCATGTCATCTGCAAATAGAGACAATTTGGCTTCCTCTTCTCTAATTGAATACCCTTTATTTGTTTTTCTTGCCTGATTGCTCTGGCTAGAACTTCCAATACTATATTGAATAGGAGTGGTGAGAGAGGGCATCCTTGTCTTGTGCCGGATTTCTAAGGGAATGCTTCCAGTCTTAGCCCATTTTTTGATGGGATTGCTTTTTTTCTTACTGATTTATTTGAGTTTCTTGTAGATTCTGGTTATTAGTCCTTTATCAGAGATATAGATTATGAAGATTTTCTCCCACTCTGTGATACTGTCTGTTTACTCTGCTGTTTCTTTTGCCAAGTAAAAGCCTAGTTTAATTATGTCCCAGTTATTTGTCTTTGTTTTTATTGCATTTTCTTTTGGGTTTTTCATCGTAATTTCCTTGCCAAAGCCAGTGTCTAGAAGGGGTTTTCCAAATGTTAACTTCTAGAATGTTTACAGTTTCAATTTTTAGGTTTAAGTCCTTAATTGTCTTAAGTTGACTTTTGTATAAGTAAGAGATGAGGACCCAGTTTCAGTCTCCCACATGTGACTAGCCAGTTATCCCAGCACCATTTGTTGAAAAGGGTGTCCTTTCCCCACTTTATGTTTTTGTTTGCTTTATCAAAGATCAGTTATGTTTTAGTTTTCTTTGTTGAATATTAGCTGGCTGTTACGTATTTGGGTTTATTTCTGGACTCTCTATTCTGTTACATTGGTCTATATGCCTATTTTTATACCAATACCATGCTGTTTTGGTGACCATGGCCTTATAGTATGGTTTGAAATCAAGTAGTGTGGTGCCTCCAAATTTGTTCTTTTTACTTAGTCTTGCTTTGGCTATGCAGGCTTTTTTTCTTGTTTCATATGAATTAACAATTTTTTTCTAACTCTGTGAAGAACGATGGTGGTATTGTGGTGGGGATTGCATTGAATTTATAGATTGCTTTTGAAACTATGGTCATTTTCACAATATTGATTCTACCCATTCATGAGCATGGGATGTGCTTTCATTTGTTTATGTCATCTATCATTTCTTTCAGCAGTGTTTTGTAGTTTTCCTTGCAGAGGTCTTTCAACTCCTTGGTTAGGTATATTCCTAAGTATTTTACATTTTTTGCAGCTATTGTTAAAGGGGTTGAGTTCTTGATTTAATTCTCTGCTTGGTTGCCGTCGGTGTATAGAAGAGCTACTGGTCTGCGTACATTAATCTTGTATCAAGAAACTTTGCTGAATTCTTTTATCAGTTCTAGGAGCTTTCTAGAGGAGCCCCTAATGTTTTCAAGGTAAACGATCATATTGTCAGCAAACAGGGACAGTTTGACTTCCTCTTTACTGATTTGGATGCCCTTTATTTCTTTCTCTTGTCTGATTCCTCTGGCTAAGACTTCCAGTACTATGTTGAAGGGAAGTGGTGAGAGTAGGCATCATTGTCTTGTTCCCATTCTCAGAGGGAATGCTTTCAACTTTTCCCCATTCAGTATTATGTTGGCTGTGGGTTTGTCATAGATGGCTTTTATTCCATTAAAATATGTCCCTTGTATGCTGACTTTGCTTAGGGTTTTAATCATAAAGGGATGCAGAGAAGGCATTCGACAAAATCCATTTGACTATTTTGAGTAGTGCAGCTATGAACATTTCTGTGCAAGTTTTTGTGTAAGCATATGTTTTCGGTTCTCTTTGTTACACACCAAAGAGTGGAATTGTTGGGTCATATGGTAATTTTTCATTTAGATTTTAGGGGAACCACCAAACTATTTTTTATAATGGCTGCACAACTTTGCTTTCCTGCCAACAGTGTGTTAGGTTTCAGTATATCCACATCCTCACCAACACTTGTTATTTTCCTTTCTGCAATTATTATTGTGACTATCCTGGTGGGTGTGAAATCGTATGTCATTGTGGTTTTGATTTGCATGTCCCTAATGACTAATATTGTGCATCTTTTTACATGCTAATTGGCTTTGAAGATGCACAAAGAAGAAATACCTGTTTTCTTTGAAGAAATATCTATTTATTATTTTGCCCATTTATTAATTGTATTGTTTGTTTTTTATTATTGGGTCATAGTGTTCTTTGTGTATTCTGCATATTAGATACTCTTATCAGATATCTAAATACTTTCTAAGAAATTCTATAGGTTATATTTTTACTCTCTTGATAATGTCTTTTGGTGCATGAAAGTTAAGCACATGATGTTTAATTAAGAAAGAGTGGGAAGACATTGAACAAAGGAATGATGTGGTTTGCATTATGTATTTAAAGAATCTCTCTAGTTGCTATGCTAGGTTCAGAATAGAATATAGGACACTTCCAGTGCCAGCAAAGATAGAATAACCCTGTCTCTTTCACTGATTACAAGAAAAGCACTGTGTAGAATACAGAAAGCAACTTCATGGCTACTCTGCAAAGTAACCAGTAGCAGGCAGACAGGCCTGAATCTAAAACCTGAATAAGAACTTATAATGTGTGTATGTTTCACATTTTTGCCCTCATTTGTCTCCTGACTTTGACCTCAGTATAGGTGAAGTCTCACAACTTCACATTGGGCACTGACCCAAAAAACTTTAGAAGAAGCTACCTCTTGCTAGCCAGAGACCCTGAAAAGGATCCCATGACCACTGGCAATGAGAGTGTTTGAAATATCCACAGGTTTGGGGGGTTATTATATTTTGTTTTATTTTGTTTGCCATCCCTGCTCTGATGCCAGCCCCAGCCACAGAGCTAGACTTCTACAGTCACAAAGTAGGTGCCTTAAGGCATAAAAGTGGATTTCTCTGTCCAGAGAAAACAGAAAAAGAAGCTTCTGTTGTGAGAAGATGGGGCAGGGGGATCACTGTTGTATGTTTTTCTTTCTTTTTTTCTTACTGCTTCTCCCTTAAGGCAGACCCCATTATTTAGAACTGTAAACAATGCAGAAAGCTAAAGCTTTGAGACAGTCCCATCTTTCAGACCAGAAAAATTAGCTCGCGTCTCCGCAAGATTTGGAGAAAAATTCCAGAAAAGAGAGAGCTATGCAGGAACCTAGATGAGTACCATAATCATCTCTAAGCCGTGCATATGCAGAAGATACTGAGAGAAGGTGGTAAAGGCTTTGAGAACTGACCTACCATATAAACTATGGTCCAACTCACAGCCTAAACTCTGAGTGGGATACGTGCTGGGCAGACACAATTAACATAGTTAAAGCTTTGAAAAAGCAACTGACATTGAAACCTCTGCCCATAGAAAGCAAAACCAGAATAAAGTCTGAACCTGACTAGGGTAATTGCCTGTTAAAAACAAAACAAACATTGTAGAGAATTTTGCTAGACCCTTGAGTCTCAAAAAAAACATTTAAAATGTCCACAATAAAAAAAAAAAATTGTCATGCAAAGAACCAGAGAAATCTGATCCATTCTCAAGGGAAAAGCCACTTAACAGATGCCACTCCCAAAATTGTCAAATGCTGTAATTTATGGAAAAAAAAAAAAGCTTCAAAGTGAGAGTATTATTATCATGGAAAGGTAGAAATTCTCAGCAAATTACCCCAAATGTAGCAGTTTGAAACAATAAAGTTTTATCTCACAGTTTCTAAGGGTCAGGAATATGAGTTGCTGGGTTGTGTAATTTGGGTTATGGGTCTCTAATGAAGTTGCAGCCAAAATTTTGGAGGAAAAGAACTCAATGGAAGTTTTATAACTGAAAAATACAGTACGTGAAATTAAAACTTTACTGCAATGGTCTTTTTTTAATTGCATTTTAGGTTTTGGGGTATATGTGAAGAACATGCAAGATTGTTGCATAGGTACACATATGGCAGTGTGATATGCTGCCTTCCTCCCCATCACCTATATCTGTCATTTCTCCCCATGCTATCTCTCCCCAACTCCCCACCCCCCGCTGTCCCTCCCATATTTCCCCCCAACAGACCCCAGTGTGTGATGCTCCCCTCCCTGTGTCCATGTGTTCTCGTTGTTCAGCACCCACCTATAAGTGAGAACATGTAGTATTTGATTTTCTGTTCTTGTGTCAGTTTGCTGAGAATGACGGTTTCCAGGTTCATCCATGTCCCTACAAAGGACATGAACTCATCATTTTTGATGACTGCATAATATTCCAT
>PVKV010017883.1:8152-46466 GCA_004027835.1 Alouatta palliata
GAAACCCCGTCTCTACTAAAAATACAAAAATTAGCTGGGCATGGTGGCACGTGCCTGTAGTCCCAGCTACTCGGGAGGCTGAGGCAGGAGAATTGCTTGAACCCAGGAGGTGGAGGTTGCGGTGAGCCGAGATCGCGCCATTGCACTCCAGCCTGGGTAACAAGAGCGAAACTCCGTCTCAAAAAAAAAAAAAAAAAAACCTATGATAGAAGAAGTGGTTTCTACCTGAAGCAAAACTTTGTGACACCATCACTAACAGCATTCTCACTACCCTGCCCATAGGAGATGTTAACTGGATACCTGGTCACACTCATAATATCATCTGACTGCCTTACAAATTAATTACTACCATTGTCCCAGATCCAAGACTGCAACTGATCTGTGTCTCACATCCAAGAATGTGAGATGTCACACCTGAAGTAAAATAAGGTGAGGAGTAAAAGTTAAATTGAACACACAAACAGAACCCTATTAACATAACCCCAGGCTATGCTTCCAAGGTGGTACCTTGTCGCTGCATCCTCTGGAGGGGATGAAAATTGTCTCCTTACATGACGAAACAGGAAAAAAAAGGGCAAGAAAGTACTCCCAACCTCAAGGTTGAAGGGATGCTAATCCTATTATAAGCCACACAATACAATATTGTTACATTGGGGATTAATTTTCAGCATGAGTTTCACAGAAAACAGGCAGTGTGGCTGGAGTTGTGGAGTTGAGAGAAACAGACTAATAGCAATTGAAAGGCAACAGCTAGAATTGTCTCCCACCCCATGTTTTAGCTTCCAGTGAGTTAGATTGTTGTTATCTGTAGAATTATCTTTTCCACTGGAAATCACTTGTTGGGAATGCCCTTCTTGATAGATCTAATTATGGATCTCTGTGAGCTTTTTAAAATCCCTTTCTGAGCTGGGTGCGGCGGCTCATGCCTGTAATCCTAGCACTTTGGAAGGCCGAGGTGGGCGGATCATGAGGCCAGGAGTTTGAGACCAGCATGACCAACATGGGGAAGCCTCATTTCTACAAAAATACAAAAATTAGCCGGGCATGGTGGTGCACTCCTATAATCCCAGCTACTCAGGAGGCTGAGGGAGGAGAATCATGTGAACCCAGGAAGTGGAGGTTGCAGTGAGCGGAGATTACACCACTGCACTCCAGCCTGGGCAACAGAGTGAGACTCCATCTCAAAAACAAACAAACAAATGAACAAACAAACAAAACAAAACAAAACCAGTATTTCTGATGGAAATACTGAAGAGAGTAAGAATTTCTCCTCAATCTCATATGGGTAGTTTTTTTGTCCTGATGACTTCTTTGAGGCTTTGTCCTTTTCTTTTAAGTCCCAAACACTCTCCCCAAAGCATCGGTTCTCTGAGAGAGTTAAACAGTTCAAACTCCTTTCATTTATGACAGAAGCTTTGTTTATCTCTAACAATGGAACTCGATAGCACACTGCTGCACTGCAAGTCCATCCCAGGTGAGTTACCAGGTATTGATGTCTAATTCCTTTGGCCACAATTCCTAAGAAATGTCATGAAGTGATGCTGTCTGATGGAGAACAGAGCTGAGAGTCAGTGATGCTGACCTCGTGCTGCCAATAAGAGGGAAGAGGTGTGTAAACATCAGATGAGCAAAAAGAACAGTCGGGCATTTATAAACATATTTGAGTAGTCTCCTGAAATTTTAAGAACATTCTATAGAGTTGTAAACAGGTCTCAAATAGCAAAGACGTGCCAAAGGATGACCAAGTGAATGGTATAGTAACTGTGGATGTTTTTATAGACTCTGTGAGGCATTGTTATACCATGGTAGTGATTATGTTGTAATTGCTACTGGCTCATTTGGTATTATTTTGAGTCTTTTTGTGCCTTCAAGTGAAACGACAGGAATTCTATTATTTGAATGTGTGCTGCAAATCAAAAATGTTTCACATCATTGCTATATGGATTTGGCCAGACTGGTCTGTTCACTATGACTGTCATTCATGCAAGCCAGAAGGTGTGCCCATGCCTTAGTGCCTGTGAATGCCTTTTTTGACCAGGAAAACAGGTAAAGCTGAGATTATTACCATTGACTGTGGACAAAAGGTTTTGTGGACTAAAGGCTGTAATAAATTATTTACATAAATTAAGAATTGAAAATAATTCTGAGAGTATGTTCCAACTCAGTGGGAAATAAACATAGAACCACGTGAAAGACTCTATCTTGGTGACAAGATGGGGGATGCTGGCACTTGTGCTTTGTGCTTACCATTAACTATATATTGCTAAGAAAACTTTCATTTCATCCTACAAATTTACATAGCCAGGTGGTCATCACATTAGATCATTTTATTCCTAGTGTCATCACAAGAAAGTGGAGATGTGACTCCACCTCATTCTGGAGCATGGCTTCCCCTCAGTCTGGTTTCCAGACAACAGCTCAGCATAAATTTTTGGTTCTCACCAGACTTACCTCCTTCACACTGGCAATGCCATCTTCCATATACTCCAGGTACCATGTAGAGATATGACATAAATCATCCCAAATCTTCAAAACACTTTCATTATATGGGTATAATTTTATTATCATGATTTTATGTAATAGTAAGTGGAGAACCTGAGACACAGTAAGGTTATGTTATATGCCAAAAATCATTGGCTGGAAAGTAGCAAAACCTGAATTAGAACTCAGAACTGAGTGTTCTGAAGCCTGCATTTTTTCCTTTTCACTATCTCTCCTAACTGAGATCTCATTTTCAGAAAGATATTTGGTTTGTTTTCATATTTTGATTTCAAATTTTGATTTCATTTACATTCTCAAACATTTTACTAAGGAATTAAGGGCAATCATTCTCCAGGAATTACTAAGGAATTAATATAATCATTCTCCAGTTCTGGGAGACAGAGGAGGCTGGAGTGATTCACTAATGGCCCAGTTCTAAAAGGGACCAGGTAACTGAGCATTTTATTAAGTTTCTCTGTACATATGAGGGTATAAGACAAAGCCTGGGTTATTGGAATTAGCATAACGGTTAGGTTTAGTCAGCTGCAAGAAATAAGTCTAGATGTAATAATTGGTGCACATGTTCCAACAAATAATATCATGGATGACACAGGGTTAAGTAAGTATATTAACTGTGACAGGGATATGTCCTATTAAGGCATCTGTGTAATGTTAGACCAACAGTGGGGTGAACCGGTGTCTGTGTTTGATACTTGAGTCCTGTGAAAACATGCTAGACAAGCATGTATGGTATTTTGTTTAAAACATTTTGCAAACCTCCAGGGGAAAAAAAGTGATGATAGAGACCTATATCAAGGTGGTGTTTTCTTAGAAGAAAAAAAACATGGGAGAAGAAGGAGATGCTGAGAAAGGGGTATTCAAACAGAAGCACTGTGACAATTGAATCACTGCAAAGGTGGGAAGGCCAGAATAGACCTCCGGGGAAGTCTCTGGAGCTTTTCCAAATCCATTCCTTTCTCTAGTCATCAAGTGATGGAAGTTTGTTGAACATGACACCTAGCTGCTCTGCATTACGAATTTGAATGAAGAGACAAAAGATAGAGCTAATTGTTTCTCATGCATACGAGTTTAATTTGGTGCACTTTTAATTAGTGCTCTCATGGGACTGAGAATCAGTTACTTCTGCACAGGCAGCTACTGACAGCAGGTGGCTGTGCAGAGGAAAGGGATTATTATAGAAGCCACTAAGGTCATGTTGGCATCAACCTAAGAGTTACACAGGACGTACTGGGAAATGTCAGTCCTGATGGCAACGATGACCCACTCAAGATCAAAAGCACTCAGCAGGATGTGATACATCGAAGCTTTGCCATCATGTAGAAGGCAGCTAGGTTCAGAACTGGTAGAAGAGGTTCACAAATAAAATTATTCCTGAGAAAGAAAGGGACTCAACATGAGTTGAGCAAAGTTTATCTGGCATAGGAGCACGGAGCCATAGGCTAAAGGCTTCATGGTTTTTTTTTTTTTTTTTTTTTTTTTTTTTTAACACTCAACAACGATCTCTCCTGCTTCACATGCATTTCCAAATGTGGAAGTTATGTTTGAGTAGTGCTAAGTGACCTCCCCAACTTTACAAAGCTAGTAGGTACTAGCATCAGGCATCAAACTCAATTCCATCCCACTTCCAAGTTTAATTTCCTGTTTTCCCAGTTCCCAACCTCAAACACATTCTATCATTTCTGGCTACTATAGTAATAATAAAAATATTCACCTCCAGAGAGAAAATGTAAAGAATGATCTTGCTATGAAAATTACCAATTTAATGTATTTGTGGATATTACTTAGTTTTATAATAATTAAGGTTATTTTTTGCATGTAAATTTGGATTTAATTTATCAAATACTTACACAGCATCTCCTTGCACAAGGCTATCTAGAGGATATGGCATGAAACCCACTGGTAAAAAAAGACAAGATATTTCTCTAAAAGCTAGCAACCTTTAATATGTGTTACATTAATGGATTTGTGGAACACCTGTAGGCAATACCTTGTCAAATCTTTTTCCCCCAAATTTAAATGTTTTCTCCAATATAAACTAATATGTACAAAATAAATGCAAAAAATATAAAATAAGCATAATGAGTATAAAATAAGTCAAGTAGTCTAGAAAAAGTGTTAAATGTAAGTTGGACATTATGACTGTTAATGTCCTATTGAAGCAATGCTATGGAAGAAATTTGGTAGCTATTCAAATTTTATTAGATTGTGCTCATTCACTTAAAAAAAGTAGCTATTTTACCAACATGCTCAGAATCCCAAAGGGTGCTAACTTTGATACCTTGGTCAAGTAGGAAGGTGTTTAGTGTTGTCAAAACACTCTTAACAGCACATCTGTCTCCACATCCCTTTCCACAGCTTGATTATTTTTCCACAAAAAAGAATAATTCAACCCAAATGCTTTTTTTCTTTCTCTTAAGAACAGCAGGAAAACCTGATAAACTCCTTCTCTTCATCATCATGTCTGAACGGCTGCCGTAGCTCCCAATCTTGACCTCTGTTTTTATCCTTGCTTCCTTTTAAGCTAATCTCCTTACAGATGACCAACAAATATATATAATATATAATATCATATATAATATCATATATAATATCATATAATATATATTATATATAAACAAACAGATACAAAAACACAAAATAATGTATATGTTAATGGATTATTATAAAGGAAATCTCTCTAAAACCGTTAGCAAAGAGAAAAACAGAACTTTGCCATCCACTTGAGAAGCCCCTTTATGTGTTTGACTGTTTCTAGTTCAAATATCTCCCTTCACCAAAAGCAACAACTATCCTAACTTTCATAATAAACCCTTCTTTATGTGTGTTTAAAAAATTGTCTTGTCACCAGACTTCAGTGATTATTCTTGCTAATATTTTAACTTTATTAAACTCTTTTAATCTATAACCACTATCATCTCCTTATTTTTTTTTTTTTCTTACAATCTGTCTGCTGATTAGCCCAGAGCACTTGACTTGCAGAGTTTCCCACAGTCTGGCTTTTGTTAATTACATGGTCGTGGTGCAGGTTAACACATTCCTTTGCCCTGCAAATTGACAGCTGGATCCAGAGTCCTGATCACACTTAGGTTCAATCCCTTTGGTAAGACTAGAGGCAGTGCTGTGTGCTTTCATCTGTCTTCTTGCCTTTTTTTTTTTTTTTTTTTTTGAGATATTCTCAGTTGTGGCACCTCAATGCCTGAATCCATTAATTAATTTAGCTGACAAATATTTATATTAACATTATTTTATTTCTACCTTCATTTAAGAGTTGGAGTATTTTTAAAAAGAAATGTTTCCCTCATTTACTGTTTAATCAGCCAGTGGCCCAGTTCATATGGAAAAGGTAGACCAGACATTTTGTTTCCCCTTAATTACCAGATTTTTAGGTAAACATTTTGTTCCCTATTATCCTTCGAATGCAACCAATTAGTTTTTGCTGCTATTTCATTTTATTTTAAATATCATCTCAAACTCGTGGATAGGTTTCAATTAATTGCAATTACTACTCATTTTGAAACTCACTTGTCTCGCCTTTGGGCAGTGAGAGCCTCCTAATGAATGCCTCTTGGATCTATTTAGCATGTCTTTAGGAGTCTTGTTTCCTCAGTATCCAGAATGACAAGATGTTCTAGGATCATCCTGAATATTTCCAAACCTGATAGTAGCCATTTCTACAATAAAGTTTGCTGTCTTTTTTCTTTAAGTGAAAAATGGTACTTCAAGGCCACAATCTGTACACTACCTGTGCTCCTCATTACTGCTGTAGTTATTGCTAATTACTCTTCTTTAGATAGAGCAAAAAAAACTATATAAGTGTAAATATAGATATTGATATCTATAAACAAATATAGAGAAAAAGCATTATAGTGACACTTTCAATTCAAACTTAAAACAATGGGGCCATTATTTGTTTCTTTTTCTTAAAAAAGCTTGACTTCTTACATACAATATCTTCATCATCCTTTTTTGCAAAGAAAGAATCTTGATTCTTGAGGATATATGGGATAGTATAATTAAAGTAGTTTATATGCTTTCATTTACTTTATCCCACATTATCTACACAGTATTCCTAAAATAACAATATTAATATTACCGCCACTCAGAGCAATTAAAAAAAAAAAGAGTTCATTTGCCCTCCCTCTCCCTTCTCTTAATTTTTATTGATATATTCTCACTGTCTGGGCATAGTTCTTACACAATATATTCCCTTATATTAAAACTTATATTATTCTAGTTCTACAAGTAACTATACATTTTGTGCTATTTACCAGTCCTTAGTTCAAGGGTTTTATTTTTTATATTTTGGTTGGAAGAAGTTGATTCTTTAGTAGATTTCTTATGAAGAGATTGTTAGAACAACGTTCCCTTAGTTTTTGTAGGTTGATAATGATTTGTTCTCTTTGTAATTCAGCATCAGTCTTGCTGGATAACAATTCCTAGCTCACTTTTTCTGTGTTTAAGTATTAAATATATTACTCAATTTTTTTCTAACATAAGGAATTGCTGCTGAAAAGTTCGATGATGATTTTTCTTTCCCTTACAAATCACTTGATCTGTTTGCTCAGATGCCCAAAGGACTTTTCTTATTTAAAGTCTGGCAGTTTTATAGGAATATGTCTTGGTGTGATCTTCCTGGGTCAATATTCTCAGGTAAGTAATATACATTTTCAATATATAGTTTAAAATCTTTTTTATTGTAAGAAAATCTTATTGAATTGCAACTTTCATTTGTTCTGTTCCTGTGAGGTTTTTTTCTCTTCTTAGTGACTTTAGTATGTATAATAGATCTTGTCTTATCTCAATTATCTGTCACTATGTCAGATTATTTTATTTTTGTTAATTTCTTTCTTTCTCTTCCTTCATGCCATCTGTTTATCTTAAAGGATTCTTTGACATGTTTACTGAATCTTGTGTTTCTTCTGGTCAGGATTTTATATGTAAAAATTAATTCTTTTTTCTTTTATTTTTTCCTTTATTTCATCAATTCATTTTTGTGTTCTTTCTATTCTGACTTTTCCTTGTATTTGGGTTCTTATAACATTTATAAATCTCTTTTATTTTGTTGTATGCAGAGATAGTTTACAGTTTTGCTCTGTTCCTTGTGCATACTCTTTGAAATGCTGGATGTGCATGTTCCTGATTCTCCTTAGTCTTGTAATAACTATGTGTGAAATTTAATCTCAATACATTTCTGTTGTTTATATTTAATGTGAGATTAGTTTTCTTGAACTTTTAAATGGAGATATGGTTTCGTATAGCTTTTTTAACTTTTCTGAGCTCTGTCAATTGTTATAATAATAGAATGTTAAAAAATACAGTAGTTTTTGTTTTCTGAGATTTTCTGGTTCTGGTCCTCTCTCCAGTCTTTTTTTTTTTTTTAAGTATCTTTCCTTTGTCCTTATTGTCACTGTTTTTCACAGTTTTTATTCCATTTCAAGCAATTTCTCGTAAGTGTGAGGCCTCCTCCTAGAAAGAAGCTCTGGTTAAATAACGAGTTCAGTGTGAATTACCTGCTCAAGCTCCACTAGCCCTCGCTGTAGCCTCCTTCCATCCATCTGGCCAAGCCCTCTTCATTCTCTTTCCTCCAGTTGACCTGCTGAGTTTCTAGGGAATCTCTGTTGACTATTTTGGGTTTTGATTTCCTGTTGCTTCCCTGGGTTTTCTGTAACACAAATGTTGGTATTATGTAGCTCCTATGGATGCTGGCAATTTGCTTATAGTTCAGTGTTTCTGAGAATATCCGGTGAGCTCATTTTGTTGCCACGTAACCCAGTCATTTATTGGTTTTGCTTTCTAAATTATCTTCTGTAAATGGAGATTAAGAGAGAACAAAACTATGCCATTTTCTCCATCTTCCCAGAATTCCCCATAGTAACTTTTCCTATGCAAAACACATTATGTTACATTGTCATCTAAAACTCTCCTACAATTTTCGTCTCATTTATAATGAAATTAAAACTTACTAATCTAATTTATAAATTCCTTTAACATTTGTCCACTACCCATCTTTCTAAATGTATGTTTTCCTGTCCTTCTTCCTTAGGAAATTCTAGGACTTTCTCCTCTAGACTCTATTCTCTCTGTATGTTCTTTCTTCTGATTTTTCCATGTATTCCTCATTTTACTACAATTTTTACTTAAGTGTCTTCTTCTTCAAGAGGTCCTCTCAATCCATACACCCTAAAGAAGACATCACTATTATATTTCCTATATTCATTATGAACTCAGCACTTAACACTAACTAATATTGTTGTGGCTTACATGTTTATTTATGTGTTAACTTAGGAGTCAACACACTATGGCCTGAAAACCAGATCTGTCCAGTCACCTGTTTTTCTAAACGAGTTTCACTGGAACACAGCCATTTATTTTAGTGCTGTCTCTGACTGCTTTTGCACTATAATAGTAAAGTTGAGTAGCTGAGCCAGAGACCATACGGCCCTCAAAGCATAAAATATTTATTGTCTAGCTATTTACAGAAAGAAAGTTTCCCAACCTCCTGTTAGTTCATTATTTGTTTCTTCCCACTAGAATATAAGTTTCAGGGAAACTCGGGCCAAGTCTTCTGTTTTACTACTTTATCCCCCTCATTAAGATTAGTAGCCAACATATGGTTAGCAATCTCTAAATATTTGTACATGAATTAACCTACGTCTTGAATTGTCAGATCTTTTAAAGGTAATCATGTAGTTCTTATTTTTAATAGATTAATAAAATATTAGTAATAATGATATTCAATTCCCCACTCAAATAGCCAGATGACCAAAGTGAGATTAGGCTCTTAAAGCTAATGATTCTGATAAGGACTTCAGAGAATTCATATTTTTGCATTGATTAGCAAATATATGCATGTATAAATGTTTGGAAACATATTGTTTCTGAAGTCAAGATGCCTAGATTTAAAACTCAGTTCTACCACCAACTGGTCATGTGGACTTGTGCTAATTACTTTACTTCTCTGGATCCCTCATTTATTAGTCTGTAAAATAACATTGATGGAACATCTGGAACATCTACATTGGGGGATTATAATAAATATTAAATAAGAAGAGTGTCAGTCCACAATAAGGGCTTTGTCTATGTTAGATGATGATGAAGAGAGTGAGAGCGATGATGATGATTACAATGATGGAACAAAAAGAGTCAGGAGAAGGAAAAAGAAAGAAGAGGTGAAGGAGAAAATGGTAACTCTGGTAATAATAAACCTAAAAACTTTACTTACTAATGTCATAATATGTTCCAGTCACTATGATTTGTCTTTTCCGTGGATCATATAATGCAATCCTTCCAAATCTCCTTTGAGAAAGCAGGTTATATTATATTACAAATGAAGAATCCATATCTGATTATAGGCTAAATTATCTTTAAAAACGAGCATGGAAAGGGTGCAAATTCAGATCTCTGTACTTTACTTATGTGGTATTCCTCTCCACCTCTGAATGTCTTCCTAAAGATTTATCCACTTCCTGTTGAATATGTGAAATGCACACATTTCTGCCCATATATGTCTTCCAGGTCCCATTTCTGAATGTGTTTTAAGTATATGCAGTTTCAGAATTGCCATCTTCAAGTACTGCTCCAGATTCTGAAGTCATCCCTGTCTTCTTCCCTGGAAACCCACATTTAGTTTCCAGATCATAGTCAGCTGTCAGAAGAAATCAATTTTAGAGACTGATTTCCACTGAGGTGTTCACAATGAAACCTGCTTAATTGCTGGTAATTCTCTGCTCACAAATAAGCTTTCGTAAGTTTGGATTTTGTAACTTCAAGCTTATTGGCATAGGAAAGGTGCCAACCTCGTGTCAGGGGCTATTAATTTGGATCTTTGTAATAAAAAGAATATTGACTGCACTGAGCCAAAAATAGCTGTAGCCTCCATAGCCTCAAGTCTCTCAACTTCTACTGTGAAGTGAAGTGAGAAGTGAAGGAGGAGAAGTGAAGTGAAGCACCAGGAAAAGTGAGGAAATTTATTAGTAGTAATAGCAGTAGTATTGGTAGAGTAATAGCAGTAGTAACAGTAGTTAGTAGTAGGAATAATAATAATAAGGATCGACTACTTAAATGCCAAGTGTGCTGAGTCTATTACCTCATTATCTAATTAACTCTCTCTACAACAGTTCTTTGGGGAAGCAGTACACCAACCCTACCATCTCGATAGAAAGGTGAGAATTAAGACTGATTAAGTAACTTGCCCAAGGTCACACTGTGATTAAAGCACTGGGTCTAAGCCAATATCAAATTTTGCTAAATTCTGAAGTTACTTTCTTTCTTTTTTAAAAATTAATTTATTTTTTTAATTGTACTTTAAGTTCTGGGGTACATGTGCAGAACATGCAGATTTGTTACATAGGTATACATGTGCCATGGTGATTGGCTGCATCCATCACCCCATCATCTACATTAGGTATTTCTCCTAATGCTATCCATCCCCTAGTGCACCACCCCCTAACAGGCCCTGGTATGTGATGTTCCTCTCCCTGTGTTCATGTGTTCTTATTGTTCAACTCCCACTTATGAGTAAGAACAGGCAGTATTTGATTTTCTGTTCTTGTGTTAGTTTGCTGAGAATGATGGTATCCAGCTTCATCCACATCCCTGCAAAGGAAATGAACTCATCCTTTTTTATGGCTGCATAGTATTCCATGGTGTATATGTGCCACATTTTCTTTATCCAGTCTATCATTGATGGGCATTTAGGTTGGTTCCAAGTCTTTGCTATTGTGAACAGTGCTGCAATAAACTTATATGTGCATGTGTCTTTCTAATAGAATGATTTACAATTCTTTGGGTATACACCCAGTAATGGAAATGCTCGGTCAAATGGTATTTCCAGTTCTAGATCCTTGAGGAATCACTACACTGTCTTCCATAATGGTTGAACTAATTCACACTCCCACCAACATGAAGTTGCTTTCTTTTAACCACTTCTGCAATATTACCTCAGAAGTTTCTATATAAAGAATGTCAGTGCTAAACTAAAGAGATTAGTCCTTCAGTTTAATTCATCCCATTTTACAGATGGGGGGATTAACGTCCACCAGGGGTGAATGTTCTTCACTGTCTGTCAATATCACAATATTTTTTATGCTGTTCTCCAGTAGACTCACAATATATATAAAAATTCAATCCTTAGATTAAAACTCCATCATAAGCTGTGATCCACCCACTCCCCACACACATACTGAATCACTGACCGAATATATTCAGTAGCAGGCTGGTAAATGTTTAGCAATTTGCTCTCCAGGATAGGGTTAGCCTTGATCTGTGATGTTTGCCAATTTTCATAGTGTAAACACACCCTCATGGCTAGGTGTGACCCATCCATGTGAAAATACACCTATCATTGCTAGTGTTGTGACATCACTTGACCAGAGTTGTGGATAGATGCTTGCAACGGGCTTGGGGAAGGTGGTACAAGCAACATGTGCTATCCTTCTTCTCCATACCCACTTTCTTTTCTATCATGCCCTGTATTTTTAGAATGTAAAAATGTTCAAATGTAAGTTAAAACTAGAAAATACCCTAAGCCCACACTGAAGTGAAGACACCAATGTGAAATGCCCTATAATATATGATAATGCAGAAGTACTCAAAATGCATGTTTCCTATTCCCTAGAAGCTGTATCTTTTCTGTATCAATATGGAAACTGGAATTTATATTTTCTATAGACTGAATGTTTGTAAATCAACTTTCTCTAAATTTTATGTTGAAACTCCAGCCCCAGTGTGGCTTTGAGATGAAACATCTGTGCAAGTAATTAAGGTTAATAAGGCCATAAGGGATATGATTATTGCCATTTTAAGAAGAAACACCAGAGAGGGAGTTCTCTCTCTCTCTCTCTCTCTCTCTCTCTCTCTCTCTCTCTCTCTCTCTGTCTCTCTCTCTCTCTCCTTCTCTCTCTTTCTCTATCTACACACAAAGGAAAAGTTGTATGATAACATAGTAATAAGGCAGCCATCTGCAAACAAGAAAGACAGCTCTCATTAGAACATACTTTCTAGCACCTTGATTATGGGTTTCTAGCCTCAAGAACTCTAATGAAATAAATGTCTGTTGTTTAAGCCACCCAGTCTACTCATGTAGATAAATACAACATTTGATAACATCACTATGTGATCCTGAACAAGTCTCTTATTTCCTCTGAGCCACATGTCAAAGAAATGGTTGAGCTAAATATTTATAAGATGCCTTATTGATTTAATTTCCAGCTTTTGTGGTTGGAGCATTGTCACTTGCCTTTTCTAGCTATAGTATTTTAAAGGTACACTGGGAATTTGACACAAATATCCCAGGCTGTTTTGAGTCCTAATATTGACATACTAGATTAAACATTATTTTTTAAGTTATAATATATAGTGAAATATTTATAATTAAAAAGTAACTCCAAGGAAATCATAACACTTGGTCTCTGATAAGAGAGAATGGAATTGAAATTGTCCATCATTGGTTGTGAAGCTTTATTAGAGCAGGTGCATTGGAATCACTTGGGGTAACTTACTAAGCAACAAATTCTATGGTGAACCATAAGACCAAATCTTGAAAATCTATGAGATCTTTTATCATTATTAGTGTAAAATAGCTATAAAGTAGCAATAAGCATAAAGTGTGTATATGGTAAGTAGAAACTGATTATGCACTGGGAGTTAGGAGAGCTATGATGTAGTTTGAGCTCATGATAAAATAATCCAGTGATCTTGAATAAGCCATTTCCTTTTTCTATGTCTCAGTTTCCCCATCTGTAAATAAATGAGCTGGGTTAGATGGTCTTTAATCTAACAGACAGCTGTAAACATTTTAAGTACCTAGGGATTAATATCAGGATGTTAGATGCTTCATTCAATGTCAGTAGTTCAGCAGGACATAGATTAGTGGAAATGTATGAAGCTCAACAAATCATGACATTGACAGCTCTATCATCTAACTAAGATTTAAGTCTGGCTTAATATCCACTAGCTATTTTGGCTAAAGAGAATTCAGTAAACTGACACAAGAACAGAAAATCAAACACCGCATGTTCTCACTCATAGGTGGGTGTTGAACAATGAGAACACATGGACACAGGGAGGGGAGCATCACACACTGGGGTCTGTTGGGGGGAAATAGGGGAGGGACAGCAGGGGGTGGGTAGTTGGGGAAAGATAGCATGGGGAGAAATGCCAGATATAGGTGATGGGGAGGAAGACAGCAAATCACACTGCCATGTGAGTACCTGTGTAACAATCTTGAATGTTCTTCACATGTACCCCAAAACCGAAAATGCTATATATATATATATATATGTATATATATATATATGTATATATATATATATGTATACATATATATGTATATATATATGTATACATATATATATATATATATATACATATATATAAGAGAATTTGGATCCAGACATTGTCACTGCTCTGATTTTTATCATGAGGTAGCCTCTTTTTTGCATGAGTCAAATGTTAATGGAGAAGTCAAGCAGCAAAATAACTTTCAATGCTCAGATCCAGCACCCCTAAAGAACTCCTGTTATTTCATGATAAAGGTTATTTAATAACACTCTCTGGATTTTTATTGTTATATAAATTTCTCAAGGGTTTCAAATAGTAAAGTTAACAAAAATATTTTTCTTACCAGAACTCAGAAGAATTACTGGCATATAGTAAGCAGTCAGTGGATTTTTTGTAAACATAATAAATGAATATTTCATGGATGTCAGTTTTACTACTCTAGAGAACTATATAATACCTGGAATTTGAAGGGGAGTTATTTGCAGACAGGAAGTATCTATAGAATCTCTCAGGATTGTTGTAAAACTCAAATAAGGAGATAGCATTCTGAAAACTATATAACCCTGGGTTAATATATTTTGTATGTTGTGATTAGATATATTTTTCCCTAAGAATGTTCTTGTTTTCTTCCAACACCCTGAAAAAAGAAAATTAAACAAATTTCTATTAAGGTGCAATGGTTTAGACCATTTACATCTTAAGATATAAATTCAGTTGTGAAATCTAACCAAGCAGTGCTAGATGAATCAAAGCATGGTAATCAGAAAGCATGAGGGAATGTACTTCAACTAGTCTTCTATTCAGAGTTGAGAGTTCTGTGTGTTTGTGCATGTGTGCATGTACCACATATATGTGTGCATATTTGTGTTATGTGTTTATGAACTTCTCAACTCTATAGATAGTTTTTATAAAATTTTTGAAAACAAAAGACGCTGTTAATGGAGAAAGAAAAATGCACTTCTGAGAGATTTATTCTGTACTTCTGAAAGAATTAGAACTTCAGGCTTCATCATTACTTTTCAGGTATTGAAACTGCCTGCTCTTATTTAAAGATGGGAGTATTCCATTGATCGTGTCTGTAGATCACTGACATAGAGTTTTTGGCAATACTGAGTAAAGGGCATGTCTGTGTGTTTTTGTGGTTGAGTCCATAATCACATATAATCTTATTTCATTAATTCATACAATAAGTTAATAAAACAATGAGTACAAGCAATCTCCCTCAAATCTATTACCAAGAAGTGAAGGACTCCACAAGTTCTAGTGGGTCTTGGAATCCCTTCACTGCTACTGAGAATGGTGACTGGTTTCATCAGCTTTTCTGAAATCATCTGTAGCATTGTCATGATCCATTGTGAAATGATGAGATGAGCAAGAGTCATAAACCTTATCTTTGTGACCAAAGAGATAGATTAACTGAGGCAAGACTGAGTCCTTTCTGAATGTGCTTTGGTATTTCAAAACTGATCCGCTTAGATCAGGTTAGCAGTTACAAATAGGTGGCATGAGGACTCATTGTACCAAAATCATCTTTAAAATTATCTTTAAAAGATAGAATCAATTAAATATGGTATGATATCCTGAATTGAATACGGCAGCAGAAAAAGTACATTGATGAAAATGCTGGTGAAATCTAAATAAAGTCTAGAGTTTAGCTGGTAGAAATACATCTGTCTTAATTTCTTAGTTTTGTCAAATGTGCTATGGTTATCTATGATGTTAATTAATATTAGGGAAATTTGGGGTAAACACTCTGAATGACTATTTTGTTAGCTAAACCTATGACAAAAAAGTCAGAAATATGGAATCTATGTTCCTGTATCAAAATGGCCATGGTCCTACAAAACTCTTATTGGAAAGAAGATGATGTAACCATAATGTAAAGCCAAAGATAGGATGTATGGAACAAGAGGAATCATACCAACTCTTAAATATGTTATTAGTTCATGAGCCACATGGATCAGAATTTGTGGATTATATGCCAGTAGGTATCAACACTATCCTTGCATTAGCCTTATCAAGGGAGAATTTTCAAACTCCAGATTCCATGATTCCCTAGATAGAGTAAATCAGAATGTTAGAGTAG
This sequence comes from Alouatta palliata, assembly GCA_004027835.1. Classification (NCBI taxonomy): domain Eukaryota; kingdom Metazoa; phylum Chordata; class Mammalia; order Primates; family Atelidae; genus Alouatta; species Alouatta palliata. The sequence continues at coordinate 24,021 of PVKV010017883.1, forward strand.
TGGGGAATAACCAGGTCTGTATGGTTTATTAAAGTATCTATCAGTAATTCTGATGTACAACTAGAAATTAAAATTATGAAAATACAGGTTTCAATCAAGGGATACCACATAAGGTTCAGGCACTCAGCTACTGCAGTGAAAGCAATGCCTGTGTTAAGTATATTAGCAGCTGTAACCAGATTATGTGAACTGTAGCTCATGTTTTGTTTTCTGAATATCCCTAAATCTTCAAAGATTCTATAGTAACATCTTATTTAATATCCATGTAAAACGGCTCACACTACTTTACACATATTGTTGGGATTCCAGCATCTCTTTCATCTGTCCCAAGAACATTTCAGTGAATTGGCATGAGAAAGGCTGGGGTGGGCTGTGCTATTGCCAGCTTCTTCAATGACAAATCTTGACCCTCACATTTAGTTCTTGCTTCTTCTTCTGAACTTTGTAACCTAGGTACTTGGTGCAGAAAGGGCTCAATATTTTTGTGTATAATCCAAGTGAAGAAAAGTACTATGACTCTGTTTCCCTGACTTACCTATACACCTCAGGTCTTCAAACTAGATCCCCCCCACCCCCAGTATTTATGTCTGCTTCCATTCCTTCATGGGTGCCAAGGACTTCACATAAGCTGAAGGCTGATACAGCCTTCCCTCTTTAACCGATGAAAAAATTCCACCCATCCTTCAAACATCGGTTAAAATCCTACTTTGTTTATAAAATATTTCTTGGCATCATTTGTTTTCCCCTTTTCCAAATTCCAATATTACATTTGGTGCTATAAAATTAAGCAATTAATTCCTGTTTACATATTCTTCTTCTCTGTCTTCCACATGCACCAGGAAGCAGTGAGATACAGAGAAAGGGAGAGAAGGAAAGTAATCTTATACAACCAAGTCAACTTCAATCTCTACCAGAGCCGTATGCTTTTTTCCTGATAATTAGGGCCAGCGATATTTATTTTGTAAAGCTATTGCCTAGTTTATATTGTGAAGCCTTTGTAAAAGTGTTTAGCATATTATTGGTGGATACTAAATAATTGTCATTTTGTTTTATTTCTTTCCTCATTTATATTTTTGCATTCAGTTCTGCCTAAGTGCTAAACTTGTCATAATATCTAATATTTGTAGAGTACTTTATAGCTCATAAACTCTTATAACAATCTGGTGAAATATGTATCCAAACCTTACTTTGTAAGTGAAAAGTGTGATGAGATACTGAAAGGTTAAATACCTTCCACAAATCACAACATTTATGGAAAAATCTGCTAACATGGTCCAGCCCTTGCTGCCAGGCTCCTTGCCAAATATTATACCGAATATTTTATAAATTAATTATTATCCATTTATCCAAAATAAAAGGGTTACCTTCTATAAACCAGGCTCTCAGCTAAGCATGCAGGGTACAGTAATGAATGAGAGACTTAAACTGTGTCCTTATTGTACTTAGAGTCTAGCAACTGGAACAATGTCTAGGCAAGGTTGGTAGGAATGGGCCCATTTATGTTGATGTCAACCTCATTCTTGCTAACTCCAGTACTATGGAGTATTGTTATAAGAGTGATGGGTTAACCTGAGTCAGCAACATTTCCAATATATGTGGCCCTTATGATCATTAGTCCTCACTGACAGTATCAGTGGCAGGATTGAAGTTAACTTACCCTTATGTCCATCAAACCTGCAACCTTGTCCTCATTAGCACATGTCAAAACCTTCCAGAAACTAAGCACTACAACAAGACATTGCTACAATTATTAGAAATAATAATCATTAACTCTATCTTCTTCTTTAATAAGAGATATTTTTTGGTTCACAGAAAGATCTCTCATATAGTCTCACTATCCTTTGGTCATCTTGACCTAGATATGTCCTCACTTGTGGTTGGTGCCTTGTAACAAGGTGGCTCTAAAAGACCCTCAGCAATGGATATTAGACAGTAGACAGCCTTGTCTTTACTGCCATAGTGTGGTGTATTGAAAAGACTATGAGATGGAGGTGTGAGTCTGCCTCTCCTCAATGCTGTATGTGTTCCAAATCTGGTACACTTGTGTTCCCATTGAGGGGTCATACTTATGCCTCAATGCCAGCTTTCCACCATTATGCTGGCTAAAACTTTAATAATCCAAATACAGGAGTTTTCTTGATCTACCTTCAAGCACTTGCCACTTCCCTCATAGGCCACTTTTTGTTTTTTAATTGCATTTTAGGTTTTGGGGTACATGTGAAGAACATGCAAGATTCTTGCATACGTACACACATGGCAGTGTGATTTGCTGTCTTCCTCCCCATCACCTATATCTGGCATTTCTCCCCATGCTATCTCTCCTCAGCTCCCCACCCCCACTGTCCCTCCCCTACTTCCCCCCAACAGACCCCAGTGTGTGATGCTCCCCTCCCTGTGTCCATGTGTTCTCATTGTTCAACACCCACCTATGAGTGAGAACATGCGGTGTTTGATTTTCTGTTCTTGTGTCAGTTTGCTGAGAATGATGGTTTCCAGGTTCATCCATGTCCCTACAAAGGACACAAACTCATCATTTTTGATGGCCGCATAGTATTCCATGGTGTATATGTGCCACATTTTCCCTGTCCAGTCTATCATCAATGGGCATTTGGGTTGGTTCCAGATCTTTGCTATTGTAAACAGTGCTGCAATGAACATTCTTGTGCATGTGTCCTTATAGTAGAACGATTTATAATCCTTTGGATATATACCCAGTAATGGGATTGCTGGGTCAAATGGAATTTCTATTTCTAGGTCCTTGAGGAATCGCCACACTGTCTTCCACAATGGTTGACCTAATTTACACTCCTACCAACACCACTTCTTTATAGTTTATACCAACTTATACATGTTTGGGATCACAGTGTTTGTGGAAATCTTTCTTACCTTTAAGGAAACTAACAATGCATCCATATTTTTTTTTCCTGTCTATGACTTAGTTTGTTTTTTTCTTCTTTCCTGAAGCAAAAGTGTGCCTCAGAGCACTTACTCTGCCATGTTCTTAGAAGACTAAAGCCTGTATGGGGATTTAAATCATTAAATTCAACTTGACTACTTAATAGGGGCAATTTACTTTTTGTGTTCTCATTAATCACAGAAGCAAAATGATAGGATTTAGCTAGCATCTTACATTTCTGCAACTATTTGACTAACAGTAACAATTGAGGAAGCGATAGTGAAAAAGTACATTAGTAGTTTCATAAGAAAATATATTTTGATAATTTAGAAGTTGCCTCACAATAGGAAATATCCTGTACCTCATTCTCAGTAATTTTTGTTTGGTGATTCTCTAATTAATTAAAGGGCTTTTGCATGTTTTCTTGTGTGCACTTTGACTCTTCTAATTGTAAGTCCTCTAAATAAGTCTCCTCTCTTCTCAATTTAAGTTTATGTGTAGCAGTTTTTCTGTAAATTAATTTTATAATTATGATATTTAAAAAACCAAACACACAAACAAAAACAGCTAGAAATGATGATGATAATACAGGCTCAATTTTCATTTTTCGATGCTTGAATTAAGTTTTTAAATTTCTATTATTGTTTAGATCCTGGACATGTATTTTCATATGTGTGTACACCTAAATGACTGACTTTGTACATTGGTCCAGTTTGACAAAACAGTTTAAGGGGGAAGCTTGAGATGGGGAAATGTTGAGATGTTCAGATAAAAACGTAGCCCAACTTTTGAGCCATTGTGAAATACAGGGCGGTTTTGGTCAAATTTGTCATTAAGTGTATATTGATAGTGGAAGTTACACACACTGAGGCAGAAATAAAATATTATCCATGTTGGGGTGGGGATATATTTCTGAAATCAATTATTACTGAGAATGGTTTAAGAATGACAGGGTGGGGCCATCCTGAGACTCTAAGCAACAATAAAACCTGTTTACCCAGCTGAGTCAGTGCCACAATAGAACAGAGCCCCTGGAGATCAATGAGCATATGGTTTAATCAACACACTTGGAGACATGGCACATGAACGGTCCCTGCACAGCTGGTGTGCTCAGCACCATGCTGAGACGGAGCAAAGTAATCATTTTCACACGACTTGGCTCTTCCCAGCATCATTTCCCCATAACACCCATCTAAGCCAGTAAAGCTTACACAACCACGATTCATCTGTAAGATTCACAGGGATGGAGCCTGTGCCAACTGCCTTCAGGAAAACATAGAGGACAACATCTGATGCCATATATGGCACCATTCTGGAGGCCCATCCCATACTAAAAATAATGCAATTGGGATGGATGATAAAGAACTAGGGTGATTCCTATTTCTAGTCCATTTCTCACTTTTGTTTTTCTGACCTGCAAACCTGCATCCACAACTGCCTCCTAGAACCTTGTATGGAACATAAATAAAATTGAACTAATAATATTCTGTTCTATGCCTGGTTTTGCTCTCATATTCCCTGGCACAACCAATGGCAGGCCCATCCTACTTGTTTCAAGTCTAAATGTGACACTTTCCCTTCACTATGTAAGCTTCAGGGGAAAAATAAAGGGACCCTGTTGTATTCACAGTCATATCTCAGGAAATCTAAGGAGATATTTGTTGAATGAATGAATGAACTACCAGAATACCAAAAATTGCTGCAATATAAGATTTCATTAAGAACATAAAGTGAAGTTAGAAAAGAAGCATGTAAGTTTTATCTGATGGAAATTACACAAATCGAAGAAGAGATGACCCTCTTCTGTCTATGTATGAGTTTTCTATTGCTGTTGTAACAAATTACCACAAACGTAGTGGCCTAAAACAACATGTTTTTAGTGTCTTATTGTTTTGGAAGTCAGAAGTCTAAAACAAGTCTCACTGGGCTAAGATTAAAGTGTTGGCACAGCCACATTCATGTCTGGAGGCTCCAAAGGGTGAATCAATTTTCTCGCTTTCCAGCTTCTAGAGGCTTGGCCATACTCTCTGGCTTGTGGTACCCTTCCATCTTCAGACCCAGCAGCGGCTCAACAAGTCTTTCTCATGCTTTGATCTCTCTGGTTCTGACACTCTGTCTCCCTCTTCTCCATTTAAGGTTGCTTGTGATTACATTGTATTCATCCAAATAATCCAGGCTAATCTTTTCTTTAGGTCAACCGATTAGCAATGTTTCAGTGTTCATCTGTTCTCTTAATTCCTATTTTCCAGGCAACATAACATATTCACACATTCTGAGTTTTAGGATATTGACATATTTGTGCAGTCATTATTCTGTTCACCACAGCAGACTAGACTAATAGCCACAAATCTCAGATCATCCTAGAAGACGAAATTGCCCTGATTATGAGAAAGGTTGTTCAAATATGTGTCCTCTATAATCCCTCTTCCTATCTTGGCATATTGAAATGAGACCTATTCTTCAAGGATTACCTTAAATGCCTCCTTCTTTATAATTATTTTCTCGGTTGTCCTTGTGGGTATATTCAGCTCTTTTCCCTTGAATTTCTGTTGAATTGTATTTGTGTGATAAGCCACTTTAAAGCCTGTATAACGGTTAGATGCACTCATATAATGTATCTCTTCTCTTTGAATGTAAGCTTCTTGAGAACAAAATTCATTTCTGAACCAATATTAAGATAAAACTTCTTCATAAGACCTTTGTGACTTTAGGATTTCTGTTTCCTTTTATATATATATATATATATATATATATATATATATATACATATATATCACGTTTTCTCATAACAATTATTAATCACTCCTAACACATTGTGGGGGATGCTCAATGAATGTTATTTTTCTTCGCCAAATTTGTAGGTGATGAACTTGCCACAATTGTGCCCTATTGGCACCTATTTATTTTTCCTGAATGATTATGATCTCCAGAAATGCAGAAACTCTGTCTCTCATGTTCATTGCCATGTTCTCAGTCCCAAAGTGTCTCTCAACAATATATGTTTGCTGAATTAATAAATAATGCTCAGTGAAATCAATAGAAATGATTCTCCATCTTCCAGTTGTGTGTTTCTCTTAACCATAAACCTTGTCAAAAAACTTTCTGGTTTATCTGACTCAATCCATATTTCCAAACCATTCACTATCATATATAAAATAAGCCCTGACAAAGAAAAATCTTTGCATAGTAAAAGCTTTAAACTCTTTTAAGCTGCTTCCACCACCTCACCCCCTAGACATTCATTTTTTTCTCCTATGGAAATGCAAAGACAAAAAGAAGTGTAATTTCTCAAATGAATCATTTATATTTCTTCAGAGAGATCTACTCTATTCTACTTGTTCTCTTAATTTACTTGGTTTATATCAGCTGATGACAGAAGCCTATTGTTTTGCTGAAACATTAACTTCACAAAGTCATTCCGCTCCCATCTGCAGCACTAAAATTAATGATTCCCTCTGCAACATCTGTTTAATTAACTATCGGCACCATAGAAGAGGCGTCCAAATACCCCAGCGACTAAATCAGGCTCAAATTAGGGAAATACAATGTTAAATTGTATCAGGGAGAAGCTGAGTTTATCCTTCTGAGCACTGGCATTCATTATCTTGTAGCCATCCCATGCATCTTCATAACGAAGTAGTGTCAGCAGTGCCTGGCTCTAAAGTTCTCATTTAGGAGCTGCATGGGTCCCTCTAGTCATGCACTGGAGGGGATTAAGGGAGAGGGACCTAGACAGCCCCAGGGGTAGCACATCATCCCATCATCTTTGTTCCTGAAAAGAGCAATGGGGTTTCAATTGAGCATGTGCAGGCTGAGGAATTCTGGGAAATAGCAGTACTGTAGAGAAAGTAGTATTTTTTAGTCATTTCCATTAGCAGTGCTCCATCTTCTCTGAATTCTTTTAGCTCTATTTGCACAACTGTTTGCATTGATCTGCATAAGCAAGAAACTTGTCTGGCTACTTCAGACATGTTGGAGAATCTCTGTAGTTTATATTTCTGATAGAAGTCATTTAACAACAATCTGTAAAGAACCTACTGTACTGAAAACAGTGCTAGGCACCAGAGAAAGAAAGGCAAATTAGATGCAGACCTTGTTCACCAAGAATTTACACCAGACAGAGGACACTGTAAACATTAGTAGAAGCATGTGTGTACTCACTTGTGCATATCCAAATAAAATTAACTAACACTGTGCTAGTTCTAAAATGAAAATGAACAAGCTGAATACGATCCGTTTTTACAGAGTTTAGCTTCTAGTCTGTCTACACATGACAGCAATTAGAATACTAATTCAAATATAATGAATAAAGCAAGCAATATTGTAAGAGAAATATAGATAGACTATTGTAAGAATTCAGAAGGGAGGGCATTATGTTTAATTTGGAAGGTGCTGTAAAAGAAAGTTCAGAGAGTAGATATCCCATTAGCTGCTTATTGAAGGACTGTAGAATTTGCACATGCATCTATTTGGAGAAAGAGCAGTTTTCAGGTAGATCAAGAGGGGGAAACCACTGGGAGCAGTGAATCATGTCATTTTGTGGATATAAAGAATGCTTGAGAGGAAAAATTTTTACTTTCCCCTGCCTGCATATTCTCTGGTCTGAAATAGACCTAAAATAATGAGAGTTAGCCAGGTAATACTGGAGGAGAACTTTATAACCTATCAGTGCCTGAGGTCTCTGTCCTTTGAGCTTGCCACTCTGTGCTGCCATGAGCACCTGGCCTCCCTACTTATGCCTGACAGTATGAACAGTCTATTTGTCTGACTGACCTTCTTTCTCAGACCCTGGGCCTCAGGTTCTGCTTTTCATCTACATTCTACACCAGACTTTGAACTTGAAACACAGCTTAACTCGTTGGCTTCTAACACCCAATCAGGTCCTGCCTAACTAAAATTCATACATGTCTCTCTTATAGTATTCAGATTTGGATGCAATTTTCTCCATGTTAATTACTTGACCAACACAGAGGACTATGGTCAATATCACTTCTAAAATTTTAGTTGATTCTGAAGTGTATTCTTCCACCCCATAGGAAGACCTACTGAAAACAAGATTTGAAATGTGAAAGGGGAAACACTTTTTTTTTGGCCAAATATTAAGTGTGGATCAGAAGAAAACAAGATCAGCAAAAAAGAAATTGAGACAGTAGGGAACTGAAGGTCAGGCCTATAGCTCTTAGGAAAAAAAATACCCTTTAATTGCACAGACAGCTCAGAAAGCAGTGATGTGTTTGACTGGACACCAGCAAGACATAAATCTGGTAGCTGATTCAACAAATTTTCCACTTTGTAGGGTTTTTTTTGTTGCTATGGTGACAAATGTGGTGTAAAATTGCAAGTTTGCAAACTATACAGTCAGGGAACTCCTGAAGCCAAGGGCCTGGCAAAGCCACAAGATGTAAGGGAAGCAGGGGAAACATAAGAGGAAAGAGTGGTGCAAAAATTATCATGTTCCCCCACAGGAGTATCCTCATGACCTTCCCTTCATACAACTGCTGCTAGTTCCTACATCAAAGTGGCCACGTAAAACTGGATATTAGATGCCAAGTGCATACATGTGTCAGGTGTCACAGGCACCAAATGAAGGATGTCACAAAAGTTTCCAAGTTAATTTTTTAAAAGAATTTCTGAAATCTGACAGCTCTTACCAATGAAAAAATGCCCTAATACATTAACATCATTTCATGTTGTTAGTTGTGATGTTGCTTATTTTTCTGTTGCAGGCAACAGGAGATCTCTCTCTCTCTCTCCCTCTCTCTCTCTTTCATTCTCTGCTCTATAATACATTATGGTTCCATGACTCAGTGTGAACACACATTCCACCTAAATCAGTCAAGAGGCAGGGAGTTCTGGTGAATAGGTTGGTGAGTAGGCACCTGGGCTCTAATATCAACAGACTTGGACTCAAAACCTAGTTCTGCTGCTTATTCACAGTATAAATTTGAGCAATTAATCTGATCTTGCTAAACTTCAGGTTTGGTTAGTTGTTGTTGTTTGAGTTTTTTTGAGATTGAGTTTCGCTCTTATTACCTAGGCTGGAGTGCGGGTTTGACCTCGGCTCACTGCAAACTCCGCCTCCTGGGTTCAAGCGATTCCCCTGCCTCAGCCTCCCAAGTAGCTGGGATTATAGGCATGCACCACGACGCATGGCTAATTTTGTTTTTTCAGTAGAGATGGGGTTTCTCCATATTGGTCAGGCTGATTTCAAACTCCAGGCCTCAGGCGATCCACCTGCCTCTGCCTTCCAAAGTGCTGGGATTACAGGCGTGAGCCACTGCACCTGGATGTTCTTTGTTTGTTTTTGTTTTTTAATTGGAAAAACAATGGGGAGAAAACCTACTTCATGTCATTATTGTGAGTATTAAAGAAAATACGAATCACAAAGCACTGAGTAGGGTTTGTCGTATGAAAAACTCTCAATACATTTTAGTTATTACGGTTACTATCAGATAACTTCTGGTATAATTTTTAAGGGGTGTGACTGTTGACTTTCTTTTTTAAATTAAGTGAAAATTAAGCCTCATTATGCTTCAGGGGAAAAGGGTAAAAGGACAGAAAACAGTTAAAAGGAGTTTTATTTTACCTCTTTTGCGGTAACAAATAAATGCAACTCTCAGGGGCACTGGTCTCCAAATTAGGGATGCCTCAGGAGTGATAATCCTTTCAAACGATGGAAGCAAGTCCAGAATAGCAGACAAAAATAATTTCCAGCTCCAACAGGGCTACCTAGAAAAGGTGTGAGCATTAAGAAGTGTCAGGAAAATATCAAGAGAAGAAAACATAGTACAGCCTTGAACAATCTAGAAAACTTCCTTAGATCGCCAGATCTTGAGATGTTTACCTTGAAACAGTTTCTTTACAGGCAAGTTTCAAGACAAGTCCAGAGCAGGGTTCAGAGCAAATTTCTACAAACTGTGTACAGAAATTACAAGTAAACACAACACAATGCCTCTCTGAGAGTGGCAGATATGGATCTAGTCCTAGAAAGTGAACGTAGGAATAGGTACATAGCACCAAATTCTAGAAGGGGATAAAAATGTCTAACTGTTGGAAATGTTCCAGAAATACTGAAAATGCATTGTACAAGTACATACATTATGAAATAAAAATCATATTTCTATTTTATATGACTGTGAAAGAAGTAGAAAATGAAATCATAGGAAAACTATGAGTGCAACAATGGCACTGTCTTACAGGGGAATCTTCTTCTTTGACCATGTCCAAGGACATTGGGACTTTCAATAATGTTTGTCACACAGTTTTTGTTGAATGTTAGGCTAGTAATATATAAAGAGTTCGACTCATTATAGAACTCAAAATGGTCTTTTTATAAGCACTTTAAAGTACTCAAAGAGGGTTTTTCTCTGAAGAATAGGGCACAACCTGAAGTTAGGGCATGAAACCCGGTATGCCCTCACAGAAACTCTGGCTTGACATTGATTTCTAGTGTGCTAGACTTAAGCTATTTAACTTCTTCTGACAGAGCGCATGGGTGGGTCCAAAGTCTGCAGTCACTTGTATATTTTACGGTTTTCTGTATATTGTATTAGACGAAGAAGAAATACCAACACATATAAATTCCTGAAATTCTGTATTTTAACTGTTTTTACTTTAAATTCTTATACAAAAATTATTTGAAACTCAGTTATATAAACATGAATTTTATACAAAAAGGCCATTTATATCAATACAACCATTTCCTTAAAAGTGTATCTGTATAAGATTTAGAAATTAGGTGCAGCAAACTGCCATGGTACATGTATATCTGTGTAACAAATCTTCACGTTCTGCACAGGTTTATTTTACTTTAATTCCATGCATCCCAGGACTTAAAGTAAAATAAATAATAACAATAATAATAAAAGGCAAAAAAGCCTTTTTATTTCCATCTAAACCATTAAAACAATTTTATCTTAAAGAAAACAAGCAAACAACAACAACAACAAAAAGATTTAGAATTTATACCCAAAGTATGCAATGCAGTGACTTTGATGTAATTAGATAGACATGTCTTTAATTAATTCATTTATTTACTTATTTTTTATGAACGACTTTTAAGAAATACACTCAGAGAACTTCTCGACTTTAGAAACAAATTGATTTGTCTAAATTTTTATCTCAATGAAAGCCAGATGGTCTTCCTCTCCCCCTTTCCTCATACCGATGTTCCCCTTATAATAGACTTTGATTTTTACTTGAGATCACCAAGACTATAGTCCTGGATGGATAAGTAATGCAGCACCAGAGAAATGGCAGATAACTCTTAGGAAAAAAAAATGTCATTATAAAGGGGACTACATAGATTTCTTGCTCTTGCTTCTCAACTTTTGAAAAGGCAGGAACATAATAAGAAGCTGGGTGCTAGGGAAAGAGGACTAGCTTTCTTCATCTTAATAGGAGGCTGTTCTTTGCCCTAAGTCAGCAAAACAGAAGTTGAACAGCATTACCAGGGCAAACAGCATAGATCAGTGTAAGAAACCTACTCAGATGTAGATTAGAACCAGGAAAATGGCCATGGATATTATTAAATTAAGAGAAGACACAGGAAAATCTGTTTGAAGACAAACATGGAAGGTTCAAACCAGGCGGGGGTTTGAAAGCTGAGAAGAGTGTTCTACTGTCCTTGGAGAGGTGTTAGATAGTAGAGTCCTATAAAGTCATGACAATCTTAAACTTCAGAAAACAAGAAGTTCTATTTGAATTATTTCCACTAATATTCTCCTTTTAGTTGGCCATATTTGTTTAGCAACAAAAAAGCAATGACTATGATTTTGATCATGTGAAAGATTGGTCTTGGAAGCCCATGCGGGAATTGTCATTGCTCAACAAGCTTTTGGAAATGGGGAGTTTTGGTTTGTGTTTTGCTTACTTGTGTTGCTTTCTCCTTAGAACAAGATGTGAATCTTAATTATTGTCTTGTCAACATATGTGTCGGAAGTTTAGTGAGAGAAAACAGAAACATCACCAAGAAGTGGCAAGAACTCCTACCAAATATTTCTTTCTCTTTCTTTCCCATCCTCTCCCTCCCTCCCTCTCTCCCTCCCTCCCTCCCTCCCTCCTTCCTTCCTTCCTTCCTTCTTTTCTTTTTTCTTTTCTTTCTTTCTTTCTTCTTTCTTTTTCTTTTTCAAAATTCTCTTGAGTCAGGGTCTCAGTCTGTCACCCAGGCTGGAGTGCAGTGGTGCAATCACAGCTCACTGCAGCCTAGATCTGCTCAGGCTCTAGCAATCCTCTCTCCTCAGTCCCTGAAGTAGCTGTGACTACAGATGTGTGCCACCATACCTGGCTAATTTTTTGGCATTTTTTTTTTTTTTTGTAGAAACAATGTTTTGCCATGTCGCCCAGATTGGTCTCAAACTCCTGGGCTCAAGTGAGCCGCCCTCCTTGGCATCCTAACAGGCATGAGTCACTGTGCCCAGTCAAATATTTCTACTAGAAAGATTTTAGCCAGAAGATGAGAAGCCATTGAGTTTTAATGTCACATTAAAGCACTGAATATAATGGATAAATATTTTAAAAAGCTGATTATTACTGTAAGGCTTAAAGTGTGTTTAGAAGTAGGTATTTTGGTCATGTTTGGGTTTAAGATCAAGATCCCAATTATCATAAGCTACTGCTAACAGGCAAGGTTTTCTGAGAAAACTTGTAGCTAACATACCTAAATTTTATTTAAAATCTACTCACTCCATAGTTGCTAATTAATAGTGAATGGAAAATAAACAACTTTTGATATTAGCTTACTTTTTAGACTTAATGGTCACAAAAAGACATTGAAATCACTTGCTAATCTCTATTTTAATTACTGTTTCAATAATTTCAGCAGTTTAAACTCCATTTAAGAGAGGAAAGATGAACCAATGAGGTTTTTACATATCTTCTGTGATTGATGCAACGTTGAGACAAGGAGATACTAAAACATTTAGTACGTGTCCAGTACATTGGCATCATACACATTATCTCATTTTATCTTCACTCTTTATTTATTAGGCATGCTTTTCTCTTTTACAGGTAAGAAAATAGAAGCACACAGAATTAGTCCAAGTTACTTGGCTAGTAAATAGAAGAACAAATTTGTATTAATCCCAATCCTTAGATCTTGTCTACTATACAATGCTATCTGAAATAGTAACTTATTGAGTGATATTATTAAGTCAATGAACAACCATTATTAAGTAAGTCAACCAGCCTAAACTTGAATAAATTTTGTTTAATAAAACCTATTAAATACAAAATATTAGGCAGAGTTTTTCAATACCAGCACTAGACTAGGAATGGAGAAATCTGAGCTGCTGTCAACACTGAGCACCTTTGATAAGTATAACTATTTCCATTGACCTTGGTTTCCCTATAAATGAGAAGGTAGGCTAGATAAACTCTAAGGCACAACATGTAGTTGGCAAAATGTTAGTGCCTTATAGAACTTGAGAGGCTTGCCTTCCACCTGAAGAACCCTGAGTTGGCATTGGGTTTTACTTATCAAACCATGGACTGTTTACATGCTAGTACTAGAGTCCTCTTTGATTATTCAACTATTCTATAAATGTGCACTTAATGTCCCACCATGACATGCATATTGTTTAGGAATACGAATCTCATCAGCACTTTTTTTCTCTAATGGAAATTTAGAGTTGATACACAAATATTGGCTAAATGAAGTCTTGACTGCGAAATGTGCTATTTTTATGGAGTTCCATTAACAACCACTTGTGTACTAAAAATCTATATTTAATATAATATAATGGGTGCTATTTCATAATCCAGGCTTTAGATATTCTAATTTGACTTCCTATAGATTATATGAATTATGAAGGGTTACAAGCTTAACTATATGTTTAAATTACTCCAAAGACTGTGGTTACCAAAATATGCTTGAGTTTGTTTATACCTGGAATGACAAATATGTGATACATTGGTCTCTGCTTTCCCTCCTGTGCTTATAGTGGGCACTGTTAATGGATCATGGCACATATGCATTATCACAATTCTTGATACTCAATAAAGAACTTCAAGCTTCTTGCTACCAATTGTTTAGAAATGGCACATAAATTGACACGTACTTGCCTTTACTATTCTAACATGAAAAAAAAAAATAAAGAAAAAACCATATTTGACTGGGGCCACAGTATTGAACCAGAAGTCCTTTCTTCTTAAGGGATCACTTTTAATAAGCATTAAGAATCAGGGCACCAGACTCTCATCTCTTCCAAAGAACTCTATGAAATACCTGGGAAGTTACTGTGAAGAATGTACAGGAGCTAGGTAACTGTCCACAGCTTGAAATTTGCTATTGGTCTTGTTTAAGCCACTGGGGACATTTTTCTTCCTGGTGGGAATTATAAACCTGGCACATACCAGGAGAGTCATAAAATCCTCTCTCATATCTTTAATCAATCATGACTAGTATATCTACCATACATTCTGTAAGTTTAAAATAGAATAAAGTCACATTATAATCTTTCTCCCAGTAGCTAGACTGCCTTTCAGCACAATGACCCACACTCTATGGCTGTATTAACAGATACGATCTATTCTTTAATGGAGCTCAGCCATGGGATTAGCTACCTGTAATGCAGTTTGGGCTGTCAAGCACTGTACCAAACTGCTAACACATTACAAGTTATAGGCATCAATTCTTTCTAAGTGAAAAGGCATTTCACATTCAAAACACTTCAAACTTAATAACGGGAAATTATCATGATGGATCCCCTTCAGCTGCCGAAAGGTAAAGAGATGGAGAGAAAAAAGACAGGCACCCAATCAAAAAATTTATATCAATTCTTTTTGATCTACCTGGGGCAGATTAAACCTGAGTAGTGGATAAGGCTGTCAAAAAGATTGCAGGAGCTCAGCTGTGGATCAGAAGTATTTCTGTTTGATGGGAGGAGGAAAATTCTAATAAAATGGAAATAAAATCCAACAAAAGGGAGATCCCAGAGTGGCCTGGGCAGTCCAGGAAGGCCGGGTAACATAGATCACACTTAATTGCTCTCATGTTCAGCGTTACACCAGGACATTGAAAACACTCAAGAGAATCTGACCTGGAGCAGAATCTTGGAAGAGAGATCCAGACAAGCAGGGGGAAGCTGAAATGTTCTCTCCCCTATTCAATTTCACAGGGCCTTCCAAATATGGTCAGACAGTCAGCAGGTCAGAAACTTCCATTAACTTCAGAATCAGGCAGGAGTCAGAGATGCTTATATTACTCCACATTTGGACTGCATGCCAAAATTAAACGTCATCCTGCTGTTATTTCCTCATGACTCAATCACATTTATTCCGTCATTCATTCATTATTAAAATCATTTATACAATTATGTACACAACTTTGGTTCTATATTCGCGAATTCACTGGATAATATGGATGAAATATTAAGAGGTTTTCATGAAAACCAGAGGAATATAAAACACACCTGAACAAAACTAAATTACTTGCCTACCTCACCACCACAGAGATAGAATAATGTTCATTGCATTTCACCATTACAAAATCTTTTAGTTCAGGTTTGGCAAGTACATTTCAACTAGTCACTTGAAAGGTTGTGTTGACAAGGAGGCTGAGGTCCAATCTGTTCTTATTGGGAGAGGGGTTGGAACTAACTCCAATGTCTTCAGAGGGAAGAATGAAAGGCATGGAATACTCCTGCTGACTCTTTGCCATATCTAACCTAATTAGATTTCCATTTTCAGTTCCCTTCCTTTTAAACCATTTTTAGAAACCACTACCAACTTTAATCCCATCATTTGATGGCTGGATGACCTTGAGCATGTGATTTAACCAATTTTTGTATCACTTTTCAGAATGTTTATAATGGAGCTGTAGCACAATGCCTTTTTCTGCTTTTTCAAAAATATGTTTATTCGATACCTTCCGGGCACTTGCAGGTCCTCTGGAATTAAGAGCATGTTCCATAGACAAAGTTCACAACTTCATGGAGAGGGACTGACAGTAGTCAAAATAATTACACCAATATACAATGTCTAATTAGATTCTCGGTTAATTAAATTCTAGCTAAGTGCTGCAAAGGAAAAACGTGTAATGAAAAAGTCATATGAAAAAGAAACTCATTATTATCTGGGGTGGGGCAGAGGGATAGCATTGAAAAAGTTTTCCTGGAGCAAATAATGTTTAAACAGATTTGAAAGACATATAGCCATTAATAAGGCAAAGAAGCTGAAGGAACAGCATGTGCAAAAGCCCGGAGACAGGAAGGAGAATGACATTTTTAAGAAATAAAGATTGGCACAGTTAGAGGCTAGAGAAGAAGGGAAAGGTGGCATGAGGTGAGGCGCTGGATCATGTAGGGCATTCCAGGGCATGTTGAAGATTTTGCTTTTTATTCTAGTAGTAATTGAAAAGCATTAAAGATTATAAGCAGGGGAGAGCTATGGTCAGATATGCATGTTGAAAAGATCACTATCATGGGATTATAAAGATTGCCATGTATGTACCTATGCAACAATCCTGCATGACCTTCATATGTATCCTAGAACCTAAAGTACAATTAAAAAAAGATACTAAAGACAGTATTAAGTTCGTTTGCTCATTTGTTTGCCTGTTTGTTTTTTTCTAGTAATATGGGGGAAAATGACAAGATTATATTGTCATCATGATTAGACCAACAGTTGGGCTAAGGGTAAGAATTGGTATGAAAATTGATGCCCAAGATGAGTCACAAGGGCCAGTTTATGATTTTAACATACTGAAAAGAATTAACATTTATTTTACTTACACTGAGCATTACATTATGCTATGCTGTGAACTATCCAAATTCTGGTCTTACTTAATTCTTGCAAATGCTGTATCAAGTAGTCATTATTATAATCTTCAGTTTATAAGAAGGGGGGAAAAGACTAAAAAATACCCTGTGGAAAGAAAAGAAGATCAGGCCTATGCTTTGAGAGATGGAGAGAATTAAAACCAAAACAACAGCGGAACTGCAGCCCTGCTCCAGTCTCCTGATTCTGGAGGATGCATCTCCACTCAGTCACTCTGGAGTGGATCCTCCCTGCTCACACCCTCTGCTCTTTATCAAGCCCGCACATCCTCATATCCTCTGAGCCACTGTGTCTTCTCAGCTGCCTGAATCCCCATCCTTATATTCTAGACCAGCTTCCACAAGGAGACATTGCGGGTGAGGAAGCAGACAATGGGGATGGGGTTAATTTTTCTTAGAACTCTTTTTCTGAAAATCCCCAGGACAGGAACACTGGTTCCATTTATTTTGTGATTCATCCAGAAGCCTGAAGGGGAGGTAACATTTTCACCCCTGTCAAACAGGGACTGAGGAAACTAGGGCTATGTAGCCAAGTGAGAGGATGCAGTTTAGGAGCCTCTGTTGAGACTGTCTCATTAGTCATACAGCATTTACACATTGATGACTGAAGGCAGAATATGACCTTAATTACATTATTATGCTAAACATGATGCTTTCCTTGAGGGCCAGGGGACAAATGGAGAGAAATGGACTCAGCATCTTTGGGCCAAGGATGGAAAATACCAAGATATTTTATGACAGATAATTAAGAGAGAGGTGGCTGGGTGGGTGGGGAGGGGAGGGAGGCATGGAAAAGGAAAACAAATAATATATCTTGAGTGTATTTTGTTTCCAGCAACTAAGGAACTGATTTATGTATATGTATATATTTTATCCAAAATAATTAGTAATGATACTGGTGAATTTATATTACAAATAGCTAGTAAAACACAAGAATAAATATGTGTACCCTAATTCTTTGGAGTTTTCAAAGCCCTTTGACATAGGAAGGCACTATTGTGCTGTTGATTAAGGAGGCTAGTAAAGCACACATCTTTCTTTCCCATAGGTTCAGAAATAACAAAGAAATAGTCCCAGAAGCTAGAGAGGACACACAATAGAAGTTCCTTGTTGTTAAAGCAGTATTGCAGAATGTGTTTTGGGTCTGGGGCTATTAGCAGGCTTCCTACTAAAGCGTGTATCCCCATACTCTACCATCAACCACCTAGATACAAGCAGAGGGGCTGGAGACAGGGCAGTTAACTCACAGGGGACCTGCAGGCATGATCTTCCAAGGAGCTCTTCCTATCTGGAGACCCTTTCTCCAACCCATTACTCCACTATGACTCCTCCTGAGGAGAGAAGCCAGTTGGGAGAAGGAAGCTGAAGTTCTTCAGAAAACAGAAGTTCCATCAGAAAAATGTTAAGACAAGAGAATAAGGTTCTTGTGATCATGCTGCAAAGTTCAAGAAGCATGGACTTTAGAGAAAAACAGACAAGGTACTTAGTAGGTTGCTTCCTACATTTCCTAACCAAATCAGTAGAAATCAGTAGTCTTCCTTTCTGTTTATAAATAAGTAAAACTATCTTCATTGAAAATTTTGATGTTTCATGCATCGTGGAAGATGTGTATTAACTTAAATTTTTAATCTTTTCATATTTTGAAACTATATCAACATGTTGTTATATTAAAATATAACTGTCTGGGTGTGGTGGCTCACTCCTGTAATCTCAGCACTTTGGGAGCCTGAGGCAGGTGGATCATGAGGTCAGGAGATTGAGACCATCCTAGCTAACACTGTGAAACCCTGTTTCTACTAAAAATACAAAAACTTAGCCGAATGTGGCAAAAGGCACCTGTAGTCCCATCTCATTGGGAGGCTGAGGCAGAAGAATCGCTTCAACTTGGGAGGCAGAGGTTGCAGTGAGCCGAGATCATGTCACTGCATTACAGCCTGGGAGATAGAGCGACCCTGTCTCAAAAAAAAAAAAGAAAAAAATATATATATATATATATACACACACACACACACACACACATATATATATACATATATATGTATATATATAAAATTTATCTTGATTACTTTTTGCTGCACTAGCATACTATCTGCACTATGAAGTGTTCAGCAAATGTTCTTGAGCATATTGAATTACGTAATAAAAATGATTCCTATACACAAGGATCTATCAATATAAAATGAGACAGTGTTTTGCAGAGAAAGGTATGAATTTAATATGCAGCAAATGAACTACTGGCAGTATTCCAAGTGATTTGAGGTGTTATATTTTAAATATTTATAAATGTAAATAATATTTCAAAATTTTGATAGTTATATACTTATTGTGATAAACATTCATATATAATTATAATGCAAAAACGTGCCTATAGATGATTACATCCAATTGTTAATTTAACAGATGAGACTAAGAATGAGGCTTAAAGAAAAAATGTTCTTAAAAATTAGTAAGTGTAAAGAGACTATCAGGTCAATAAACTATGGACAGCACACAGATTGGGCAAAATATCTAAAACAAGTGCACAGATAACTGAAACTTGGGAAGCTTCACAATAAACACAAACACTGTAAGGTAAAACTGAAAAAATTATAATAAACACTCTACTAGCTGCAGAAAACATGAGCAGCAATAATTGAGAAAAAGAGGAAATTAATTCTAACAGGTGGGGATTTGGGAAACTGTAAGGAGGAAACAATTATTAAACTAGTCCTTGAAGGTTGAAAAGAATGTCAAGAAACAAATTTGAGGCCATTGTCTAAAAATGTGAAGTTCAATCTGCAAGCTGCATTTTATTCTGGGGTCTGATTCTGTTTTACTCAGCGGGCCACATCTCTAAGCAATTCATGAAGAGCTGGACACATTTCTAATCCCCATGAAGAATTATTTATGTTGTAGTTTAAGGTCACAGAGTTGATGACAATAATTTCCCACCTCTCCTTTAATATTGCCTGATTGTCTTCTAAATTTGTTTATGATGCATTTATAGCTAAGAATTCAATTAAAGGTGTTCATACCCCAGAGAAGTGTGATCAGCAGCACCTGGAAACAATAACAGTGCCAACCCCCACATACACCCTGTTTCTTGTAAATCTTGTATCACAAAATGAAAGTCAGTTACAGATCCATTAAGTGGGGGTTGTAATGGAAGGAAGAAGCAGAGAGCTCTATCTGGGTTGAAGAAGATAAGTTGCATAAATCAGCACACCTTGCAGCTGAACATTTCTTTAAATAGCTGAACAGGAAAAGAACATGCTTGTTCTATTAATATCACCATCACTCCCTCCTGTCTTTAGCGAAAACCAGCCTGAGATGTTGGGTGGGGAAAATACCATTATCTCGAGCTGAGACGCTCTCCATCCAGCCATGATTGTGCATCCGTCAATGTTGCAGCACTGAAATTGTCTCTGGGGCAGAACTTTCTCAGAGTATTCTTGGAATTTGTCTCCCCTATTTCACCAAATTTATGCATTTTGTATTTCAGTCTAATAGGTTTCCTTTCTCTCACCTGGAGACTCTAAGTTGACAAAATCTGAGAGTTGGTTTTTTTCTCAAGTGGTAATATACAAGGCCACACCTGGTTAAGTCAGTAGCTGCCTCAGTTTTAAAACTTCACCCCTCCAGGCCTATAGATCTTACATAAAGTTTTAATTTAATTTATATGCTATTTTATTTAATATACAAGACATTGGTTGCAGAAAGCAAAATACAAGATACATCTCAGCAAAAAGAAAAATAGTCAAAATCAAACAAACCAAAGATAATCCTTTTGGTGTGCAGATAGCCACATGCACAACGCCATGTGTAAAACACCCTATGTTGGATATGTTCCAGAATTTGTTTACATTTTAGAAAGTTAATTTGAACTGTATTCATTATATGGCACATCACCAGCAGCAGATTCTGGGGAAGAATCCGTGAAAACTATGAATATTCACATTACGTGAGACCAAGGCTTATAAATAAATTCATGTCAGTTCAGGTTAGGTTTTGTGGTCAAATGTGTTTGGCAACAAATATAAAAAGTACATTTAATTTTTGGAGTGTTTTGGATTTCCAAATTGAACATTGATACTCACATTATTACTATTCTCTAAACTGCTTTTCTGCATAATAAGTATACTATGAACAGCTTTTAATGTGAAAGAAATATACATCTCCATCACTGAATATTACACTTTCACTGTTAAAATTTTAATACATACATATTTTTAAATGCAAATTATACAGAAATGCAAAACAAAGATGCTAAGTACCATTTCATACCACCTCCAGAGATAATCACTATTAGCCAGTATGTGCCCTTCTTAGCCCCCATTTTATTCCTACACAATGTTATGTAAAATTATTTATTTAAAAAATTAAATAATAATATACACACCGTTCTGAACTATGGTTTCTCCTGATAATATATTTTAGAAATACTTTCATGTTATTAATAAAGATCATCTTCATTCTTATGGATGACTTCATAGTAGTAAATTTAATGGATGGATTTTTCTCTCTCCCTCCTCTCTTTTCATTCCATTCTTCTTTTGACAACAATTGTTCCATCTTTAGAACAATTGTTTATTGTTCTAACACTGTTCTAACTGCTAGGAATATAGAGAGAATAAATCTGACCATTCCTGAATTTGGCATACACAGGTTATGAACGAGAGAAAGACAATGAACAAGACACAAAAGCACAGTACATAGTATGTCAAACAATAAAGGAGAAACTGAATCATTCAGAGTATAGGAAATACCAACCTGGGTACAAAATTTAGACAGCATGCTCAGGGATGCAGAATGGCTGCCCCTTACAAGGTAAATTTGAGTAAAGTCTTGAAATAAAGGGTAAGTGAGGGTGTGAGGTAAGCAGATATCTGGGGGGAGAATAGACTCCAGTAAAAGGAAATGTCAAGTGCAAATATTTTGATGCAAGAACAGGCCTGGAGTGCTGTGGTAACAAAAAGGAAACCAGCCTGACTGGAGTCAACTAAATAGAGGGGGAGAAAAGCAAGATATGTCAGAGATGGAATGAAGAACCAAATTATACTGGGCCTCATAGACCATCAGAAAGCATTTGAATTTTACTGTAAACAAGATAACTTTTTGGAGGATTTGGAGAAGATAAATGAAGCATCTGAACTTTAAAAGCCTGTCTCAACATTTAATGCATTGAGAATATAGAAGAGTGCAAGAGTAGAATTTGGAAAGCCATTTTCGGAGGTGATTGCAATTATTCAGGTATGAAATGTCTTGGATGAGTGACAGCAGTGAAAGTGAGAAGGGGTCAAGTTATGTACACATGTTGAAGGTCTCAATAACAGAATTGTTAAGGAATGGATAGGGTGTGCAAGAAGAAGAGAGATGCCAAGCACCCAGGATATTTGGCTTGAGCCTTTGAAAGAAGAAAGTTGCTGTTAGCTGAGATGGAGAAGTATGCTAGAGGGATTGGCTTGGGAGAGAATATAAGTAGTTCGTATATGACCATATTAAGTTTCAGGTATCTGTGGCACATTCATGTAGGGATGTCAAATTAGCAGTTGGACTGAGGGAAAGGGCCAAGCTACAGGTATAAGTTTAGGAGTTATAGGGGCCGGGCGTGGTGGCTCACGCCTGTAATCCCAGCACTTTGGGAGGCCGAGGCGGGTGGATCACGAGGTCAAGAGATCGAGACCATCCTGGTCAACATGGTGAAACCCCGTCTCTACTAAAAATACAAAAATTAGCTGGGCATGGTGGCACGTGCCTGTAGTCCCAGCTACTCGGGAGGCTGAGGCAGGAGAATTG